>PISW01008203.1:0-77006 GCA_004023785.1 Mungos mungo
GTAGTTCATGGGACCTTGTGTCCTTTCTAAGTTGGCCATTTTTAAAATTTGGTAACCAGTGCCAGAAACTCATTCCACCCCTTTTCTAGTTTTAACTTTCTTGCTAATGAGGAAACAGAAGATTGGTGTCTGTTTTTGACATGTGAATGGTTAGTTACCCTAACCTTACTATTGAAATATTATTTTAAATAAAAATTTGTTCAGTGCTTTAAAATAACACATTGTGTTGAGATTTCTAATACAAAATCTTATTTAATTCACCAAAAAATTCATTGAATACTATCATCTATCTTCAATAAGGAAAGAGATTCAAAAACATTGAGCAAGTTACCTGATTTCAACACTGTTAAAACTGACAGAGTTGAGATTTGACCACTGACCAGTTTTCAAAGCTCATATGTTTACTCTCTGTGCTTTCTTAAATTGGGCATCTGATACGGCCTGAATGGTTGTGTTCCTTCAAAATCCATATGTTCAAATCCTGACACCCCTCTCCAAAGGTGATGGTATTAGTAGATGGGGACTTTAGGAGGTACTTAAATCGTGAAGATAAAACTCTTATGAATGGGATTAATGTCCTTATAAAAGAGGCTCCAGAGAGATCCCTACCCCTTTTGCCACATAGGAATATAAGGATAAGTCTTCAACCTCAAGAGAGGTCTCACTCAACCACGTTGGCATTCTAGTCTCAGACTTCCAACCTCTAGAACTCTAAGAAATAGATTTCTGTTGTTTATATGCCACCCCCTCTGTGGTATTTCATTATAGCAACTCAAATGAACTGAGACAGCATCCATGGACCTCTGGGGTCAATATTCTTTTTCTCAAGGGTCTACAGTCTAGGTATATTTTTCTTTTAATTTCACAGAAGTATAACCTGAGGGTTAGCTGGATGAGCACTGACTAGTGATTCAAGCAGTAATAGGTCCATTAGTATTTATAACTAAGTACTTGCCAAACAACAGCCAAATCCAGTTGGAACTTGCTAATGCATGAAGAGTTTCTAACAGTTTTCGAAAACACCTGGCAGACCTGAGTCCTCTCATGACCTACTTTCGTAGAGGCAGGCCAATTGTAAAGAGTCTGCACAGCAGCTGTGTTTCATGAAAGTGACCTTCAACCTGTAAAAATCTGCAGTTCTGATAGACTTCCATGAAAACAAAAAATAACTAGAGATGAAACCTTAATAACTCAAATTAAAACTACAACAGACAGAATAAAAAGTACACAAGAGGAAGCAGAAGAACCAATCAGTGACCTGGAGAACAAAGAAATGGAAAGTGATCAAAGTGAACAGTAGAGGAAAAAATAATAGTTAAAAATAAAAAAAAAAATAGCGAACTCAGCAGCACCATCAAGCATAAGAATATCTGCATCATAAGATACCAGAAGAAGATAAAGGGGGTAGAAAACTTCTTTGAGAAAATAGTAGGTGAAAACTTCCTAAATCTGTGGAAGGAAATAGAAATCTAGATCCAGGAGGCACAGAGAATGCCCAATAAAATCTACCCAGGGAGGTCCACACCAAGACACAAAATAATTCAAAGGCAACATGTAGTGTTAAAATGGATTTTAAAAGCAGCAAGAGGGGGAAAAACAGTTAAATACAAGGTCAACTTCATAAGGCTATCAGCTCATTTTTTAGCAGAAATTTTGCAGGCCAGTAGGGAGTGGTATGATTTATTCAAGTGCTGAAAGAAAGAAAAGAAAACTGCAGTCCAAGAATACTCTAACCACCAAAGCTATCTTTCACAATACAAGAAGAGGTAAAGAGATTCCCAAACAGAAGGAATTCATCATCACTAAAGCAGCCCTATCACAAATATTAAAGGACACTCTTTGAATAGAAAGACCCTATGTAGAAATAAATATGAAGCAGAACGGCAGTGAAGTTAGTTTTATCTATAAAAATTAGTCAAGAAACTCACAAAACAAAAAGATGTACAGTATGACATTGTATACCTAAAACAGAGAGAGAAGAGTATAGAATGAGTTCATACTTAAGCAATTGTCAACTTAATCTAGAATGCTATTGTATTAGATGTTATATACAAACCGATGGTAACCACAAATCAAAAACCTCTAGTAGATGTACAAGAAATAAAGAAAAAGGAATCCACTAAAGAAAGCCAGCAAACCATTAGAGACCAACAAAGGAACAGAATACAAAGAATCACCAAACAACAAACTGGTACTAAGTACATGCCTAATAATAATTACCTTGAATATAAATGGCCTAAATGCTCCAATCAAAAGACATAGGGTGGTAAAATAGATTAAAAAAAAAAAAGCAAGACCCATCTATATCCTGCCTAGAAGGGACTCATTTCAAATCTGAATATATATGCAGATTGAAAGTTAAAGGGACAGAAAAGTATCTATCATGGAAATGACAGTGAAAAGAAATCAAGGGTAGCAACACTTATTTCTGACAAAACACTTTAAAACAAAGACTGTAAAAATTTTAAATAAAAAATAAAACAAAGGCTATAACAAGAGACAAAAGAGGATACTAAGTAATCATAAAAGGAACAATTGCTGGAAATGTAACAATTATAAATATTTTTGTACCCAACATGGTACTGTGTTTAGCTGCTTTATGTATTTGGCCACATAGAGCAACTAACAACAAACATAAAGGAACTAATCAACTAATAAAATAACAGTAAATGACTCAAAACACCCCCACTTACATCAATGACTAGATCATCCAAACAGAAAAAAGAGCAAACAGTGGCTTTGACACACTGGGCCAGGTGGTTCTAACAGGATATTCAGAATACTCCATCCTAAAACAGCAGCATACACATTCTTTTCAAATGTACATGGAACATCTCCAGAATAAATTACATACTAGGCCACAAAATAAGTCTCAACAAATTCAAAATGATCCAAGTCATACCACACATCTTTTCTGAGCACAATGCTATGAACCTAGAAATGAACCACAAGAAAAACTCTGGAAAGAACACAAATACTTAGAGGTTAAATCACATGCTATTAAGCAAAAAATGGACCAACCAATAAATCAAAGAATAAAAAAAATACATGAAGACAAATGAAAATGAAAACACAATGGTTCAAAATCTACAGGATACAGCAAAAGCTGTTCTAAAAGGAAAGTTCAGAGCAATACACGTCTACCTCAAGAACCAAGAAAAATTTCAAACAACTTAACCTCATATGTCAAGTAGCTAGAAAAAGAACATAACCCAAAACCAGTAGAAGGAATGAAATGTTAGAACAGAAATAAAGGAAATAGAAACTACAAGCAACAATACCCCAAAATAAAACCAATAGAATGAATCAATGAAACCAGGAGCTGGTTCTTTGAAAAGATCAATAAATGTGGAAAGCCTTTAACTAGACTCGAAGAAAAGAGAGTGGCTCCTGGCTGGCTCAGTCACTAGGACATGCAACTCTTGATGTTGGGTTGTGGATCTAGGCACCATGTTGGGTATAGAGATTACTTAAAAAAAAAAAAAAAAAGATTGAAAAAACTAAACCAAATCATAAATTAGAGGAGAGGAATAACAACTGACACCACAGGAATACATAGAATTATAAGACAATATTCTGAAAAACTTATATGGCAACAAAATTGGACAACCTAGAAAAAGTGGATAAATTCTTGGAAACATTAACTCCCTAAACTGAGCTAGGAAGAAATAGAAAATCTAAACAGACTGCTTGACAATAATGAAATATAATCAGTAATTTAGAACTCCCAACAAACAAAAGTCCAGAACTGGATGGCTTCACAAGTAAATTCTACGACACATTTAAAAAAGAGTTGGTATCTATTCTTATCAAATTATTCCAAAAAATAGAAAAGGAAAGTCCGATTTCTTTCTATGAGGCCAGCATTATCCTTATATCAAACCCAGATAAAGACCCTCCCCCCAAAAGAACTACAGACCAGTATCTCTGATGCACATAGATGCAAAAAAACCCTCAAACATTCAAACTGAATCCAATGACCCATTAAAAGAATCATTTGCCATGATCAAGTGGGATTTATTCCCAGGATGCAAAGGTAGTCCAATATTCACAAATAATCAACACAATATACTGCATCAACAAGAGAAAGGATTAAACACCATATATTTCAACAGATGCAAAAGCTTTTGACAAAGTACAACACCCACATATGTTAAAAATCCCCAACACAGGTTTAGAAGGAACAGATCTCAAATATAAGATCATATATGGAAAACCCATAGATAGTATCATGCTTAATGTGAAAAAACTGATAGCTTTTCCTCCTGATCATAGGGGATGGTCCATTATGTGGTAAGATGTCGTATCTTACCACTAATTCAGCACAGTACTGGAAGCCCTAGCCAAAGCAGTGAGACAAGAAGAAATCAAAGGCATCCAAATCAGCAAAGAAGTCTTTCACTATTTGCAGATGACATGATACTGTATATAGAAAACCCAAAAGAGTCCACCAATAAACCATTAGAACAGATAAACAAATTCAGTAAAGTCACAGGAACAACATCAAAATGCACATATCTGTTACATTTCTATACACCAATAATGAAGCAGGAGAAAGGAAATTAAGAAATCAACCTCATTTATAACTTCACCCAAAACAGTAAAACATCAAGGAATAACTTTAATGGAGGAAGTGAAAGACGTGTACTCTGAAAACTTTAAAGCACTGATGAAGAAATTGAAGATGACACGAATGGAAGATCTTCCATGCTCATGGACTGGAAGAACAAACATGGTTAAAATGACCGCAGTATCCAAAACATTCTACAGATTTAGTTCAATCCCTATCAAAATACCAACATATTTTTTCATAGAACTAGAAGAAGTAGTCCTAAAATTTGTATGGAACTACAGAAGACACTGAATGGCCAGAGCAATCTTGTTAAAAAAGAACAAAACTAAAATCCCAGATTTCAATATATACTACAAAGCTGTAGTCATTGGGACAGTATGGTACTGGCAAAAAATAGATCACTAGAACAGAATAGAGACCCTAGTAATGAACCTACAACCAGATGGTCAATTAATCTTCAACAAAGGAGGCGAGAATATGCAATGGGAAATAGCCTTCAACAAATGGTGTTGGGGAAACTGGACAGTTATAAGCCTAAGAATTAAGCTAGATCACTTTCTTATACTATAAAGAGAAATAAACTCAAAACGGATTAAAGGCCTAAGTGAGAGATTTAAAACCCTAAAGATCCTAGTAGCACAGGTAGTCAGTAATTCCTCTGACATTTGTTGTAGCAACATTTCTCTATATGTTTCCTCAGACAGTGTAAACAAAAGTAAATACTGGGACTACATCAAAAAAAACCCCTTGTGACAGCAAACAACCAATGAAACTAAAAGACAACCTATTGAATGAAAGAAGGTATTTGCAAATGGCTTATCTGATAAAAGGTTAGTATCTAAAATACATAAAAAACTTACACATTAAAAAAAAAACCACAGACATTTCTCCAAGGAAAACATATAGATAGCCAACAGACACATGAAAAGATGCTCAATATCACACATTAGGAAGATATAAATCAAAACCACAAGGAGTTATCACCTCACATGTGTCAGAAGAGCTAAAATCAAGAACATAAGAAATACTAAGTGTTAATGGGAATGCAGAGAAAAACGAACACTCATGTACTGTTGGTCAGAATGCAAACTGGTGCAGCCATTGTGGAACACAGCAGGCGTTTTCTGAGAAGATTAAAAATAGAAATATCATATTATCCAGTAGTTCCACTACTGGGTATTTACCCAAAGAATATGAAAACACTAACTTGAAAAGATATGTGCAACTCTACCTACATTTATTAAGGCATTATTTACAATAGCCAAATTATGGACCAAGTCACCATCAACAGATGAATAAAGAAGTGGTATGTGTATATGTGTGTGTATGTGTGCATATATATGTACACACACACACACACACTGGACTATTCCTCAGCCTTAAAAATTAATGAAATTTTGCCATTTGCAACAATGTGGACAGAGCTAGAGGATATGATGCTAAGTGAAATCAGTCAGAGAAAAATACCATATGATATCACTCATGGGAAATTTAAGAAACAAATGGAGAAAAAATGAAAAACCAAAAACAGACTCTTAATTATAGAAATGTGGTACTTACCAGAGGGGTGGTTGGTAGGGGAGGGTGATGGGTCAAACAGGTGCAGGGGATTAGGAGTACACTTATGATGAGCACTAGTTTACAGAATTGTTGAATCACTAATATTGCACTTCTGAAACTAATATAGTAGTGTATATTAACTATACTGGAATTTTAAAATACAAGACTGAGATATTATATCTCACTTAAATTAACAAATACCATTCTTGTTGACTCACATTTCAATATTGTGAGTAAAAAATTAAGAGCTCAAATTGGGTGTAGGCACTTTTAAGTAAAGGTATAGCTTCCTTTTCTTTAATAAAATGCTGAAAACTTCTATTGGATGCCAAATGACTTCAATTTCCTGGAATGATCAATCTAGGTCAACGAAAAGCTCTCAAATTATTTTTCAAAAATTAGATTTCCCATACACAATATAAGGAAACCATATTTAGAAGTCATTCTTGAGGAAAAGATCTGGTGGCCTTTTAATGAATACAGGGTTTCTAGAAGCTTTGTCATGACAAAATTGATAGGCAATTTAATGCAACCTTAACTCAAAGGCAGATTAAGGAACTTTAGATCAACAGAACTAATTCCCTGGGTATGCACACAGATTGATAAATACCTGGAATATTCGACTTCATTTAGAAGGATATTGGCAAAATGATGACCAAGCGATAAAGATCTCAAAACTAAGTTATGAAAACAATTTTGAGACACTATGGATGCAAAGCCTGGAGAAGATTTAACAAAGATTTGATATGGTGAATGTCTGAAGCTTAATGGGGGAGGAATTATATTGGTGCCCTGTGGCTCCAGATGGCAAGACTAGGAGCAAGGAGAGTAAGTGACAAGCAAAAAGATTTGGACTTGAAATAAAGAATTTAGGAGAAACTAGAGGTGCCCAAGAGTAGAAAGCCTGGTCCCTTGAAGTGCAAGGGCTGAAGAAGAGCATGGATCTGTAGAATATTGAAAAATTTTTGCAATGAGGGTATAGTTGTACTGAATGATCTCTGAGGGTCTGTGATTGGACGAGAAGAGCTTATTAAAACTGATGCCAGATGGAAATAGCACGGGGTGGGAAAGAATCTAAGGAGTTTTAAATGTATAAGACAGGAAGACCTCATTCTAACGAGAGAATCTCATGGTTAATAAAAATAGAAATGAGGGAAAGGTAGCAAAAACCACGCAGAATGACAAGGAAATGTATTCTAAAGAAGATGGAAAATGTCAATCAGAAGACATGAGTTTTACTTTTTAGACATTTTTCTTGAGAAAAATTTTAAGAATTATGAAAAAAATAAAAGTTCTCTATACCATAGTTTGAGATGAGAGAATGTGATTATTTTTCCTACATTTTTGATGACAACATACTTAAAACAGGATTCGGAAGTACAAAGAAAGCAGGAATAATTGCTTTTTGCCAAGTCTTAGAAATTGCATAGTTGTTCAGTATCTTTCTCTCTCCAAATGTGTAACAGTTGTTAAATTGAAAATCTTACTAAATTAGTAAAACATTGTTCTTTCTCTAGGGGGTTCTCTTTTTTTTTTGCGTTTTTGGAATTATGAGTTCAGAAGGTGACCAATAGGGAATTATATGTATTATTTATGGATAATACTGACTTAGAATCAAGTCACTCTAACTTTCAAGGAATTCAGTCTAAAATTTGTCAACAATCAGGCCCAATAGCAGGAGTTTTGAGCAGATTTTTAAGTAATGGGCTTGATAATTGGTTCTTCATTGTCCTTTTATCTTCAAGGTCATGCATGACCTAAGAGATTGGCATCTCTTCCCTGATCCCCCAAGATGAAAATATCTTCAACCAGAATATTAAAAGATGAAAGGTCTTTGGGTTTCTGTGACAAGATTATTTATCCTTCCCTCGAACTGTATAAAGAAAATAAGCAGGACAGAGAAGAATGAAAAGGGCACAAAACAACTCTACACCTTCTCGGCCACCAAAAGCTGCCAAAAATAGTGACTATTCCTTCTCATGCTGTGGGAATCCAGTTAGCCCAGGCTGAAGAAAACCCGCATATAGTTAAAGACCACAACTAAGGCCTATGAGTCCACCAAGCGACTTGAAGTAAATCCACGAATAAGGATTCCAACAGTTGGAACTGTGTGCAGCCAATTAGACAGTTTTCCTCCCCTCAAGGGGCACTGAGGACATTAAAAGTGACACGAAGTCTCCCACATAAGGATTTTAGAAGAGGTATATACAAAGTGTATGAAACTCAGCTGGATGAGAGAAGTTCACCAAAAAGCAATGAAGGAAAGATGTAGTGCTGACTCTGAGCCTTGAATGAAGAGAATTAGATCATATGAATACAATAGAGAAAAAAGCGTAAGAGATTGCGAAAGTAAAGGTACAAAAGCATGAAACGCCCGTTAGACCAGCCACTGGCTCAGCATCCCTGGAAGCCTCCTGATACCCCTGTCATGTCTCATTATCTAATATCCCTGTCTCTGCATGGAACTTCCAGGAACACCGAGTTTGAATTCACTTGTTTCCACAATGGACAACAGAAATTTCCTTAGGCCAGCTAGCTGACTTAGAAGGAACCTGCTTCTTCCTGTGAGCGTTTAAGGCCACAGGGAGGTAGAAGAGTATTAAGGTCTGAGTTGCCTCAGGTACCATTTCCACATGCCTTGGGGATCAGAGCACAGAAGGAAAGCCTACAACCACTCCGGGAATGCAGTGTGAGCAGGTAAGTAAGCCACAATGCTTCTATGTGGGAGGATTCAGAATGGGAGCATAGAGAGAGCTTCATACAACAAAGGCCACTGTGTCACTGAAACAACAACAAATCTATCATCTGTATCCTTCCACCCAAACTTCTCAAGTGCTAACCAAATGCGCCTGAATGCACTCATTTAATCAAACAGGATATGCTAAGTTTTAGCAATCAATCAGAGGAGTCGCTGTAACAACTCTCCTGCCTACAAGGTCAGAAATCAAATTGAAATGTTTATTTCTTCAAACTCGCTGAGCTCTCAAGACTAGCTGTCTGTTGATGGTGGTTTGGAAATAAGACTTTACATCTTATACCTTAGCACTCACTGGAACCCTTCTGTTAATTTCACAAAGTTGTTGGGACACCGTTGCTTGCTGGCATGGGAGTGACTTGCAACCACAATTATTGAGTCCATACAAATTCCAGGCACTGTGCTAAGTACTTTACATGGACACTATCCTCCCAGTACCCTTATGAGATCTTCAGGAGATTCTACAGGAGAGAACAGACTTAGAGAAGTCAACCCACTTGTGATGTCCCACAGTTGCTAAGCTGGAGCTTCCCTTCTAACAGGAATAAACAACTAACATACAAATAAATCTAAAATATGTTAGACAGGGGGCACCTGGGGACTCAGTCAGTTAAGCATTTGACTTTGGGTCAGGTGATGATCTCATGTTGCAGTCCGAGTTTGAGCCCCACATCGGGCTCTGTGCTGACAGCTTGGAGCCTGGAGCCTGCTTTGGATTCTATGTCCTTGCCTCCCTCTGCCTTCTCCTGTGCTCACTCACGCCCTCTCTCTCAAAAATAAGCCAACATTAAAAAAAAAATACATCAGACTGTAATAAATGCTAAGAGGAAAATTGGAAAAACAGGTATGGGAAACAGACTTTTTAATAGGGTTGTCACTATTAAGACATGAGTAAGTAAAGAGGCAAGTGTTGCAAATATCTAGGGAAATGTCACTGGAGGAAAAAGGAAAACAAACGCAAATGCTCTGAATAGAAATCGCTTATGTGTTGAGACAATGAAAAGCCAATGTAGCTAGAACATAGTGAGCAAGAAACACACAAAGGCTAGGAGGAGGGGCTTTCAGAGCTGACACAGGGCCCAGACAATACAGGACCCAGGAAATCACAGAAACAAATTTGTATTCTACTCTAACTGGGGAGGCCATTGGAGGTCTGTTAGTGGAGAAGTAACATAATCTGGTTCTTGTTGTTAAATTTTTTATATTAGGGATAGATTTCTATGGAGGAGCAGGCAGAGCAGTAAGGAGGCTACTGTAATATCACAGAGAAATGACGGTGGTAGCAGAATGGAGGATGACGGGTCACATTCTGGATAGATCATAAAGGTAGTGATGAAAAGGCTTAATGGCTGTTCAGAAGTGTGAGTAGAGACAGGTGTCAAGGCTGACTTTAGGGTATCTGAAGAACTGGAAGGACAAAATATCCATTTGCTGGTATGGGGAAAACAGGTGGGAGGCTATTGGAAATCATGAATTTGATTCTGGACAGGAGTTAACTCATGGTCATGAGCAAGGTAGTTAAGTAGATAAACAGAATTTTGGAGTTTAGATACAGTAAAACCTTGGTTTGTGAGCATATTTCATTCCAGAAACATGCTTGCAATCCAAAGCGCTAGTATATAAAAGTGACTTTCAAGAACCATCGGCTCAGTTGTGATCATGTAACATTCACTGTCATGTACTACTCATATTCCAAGACACCACTCATTTATCAAGTTAAAATTAGAAATGTTTGCTTATCTTACAGAACACTTGCAAAATCAGTTATTTGCAATCCAAGGTTTTACTGTATATGGATTGGATATAAATTCTGGGGTCATGTGTACATAGAGAACACATAAAATCATGTAGCTAAAGGAGATCATTTTGGGAGTATAGACGAAAAAAACAGATCTGAAAACAGTCTGTTGACATAAAATTGCTTTAAGTTGTGTATCACTGGGCTCAGCTCTTTGAATGTAGGACTACTTACTTCCCTCAATGGACCTGTAATTTATCCACCTCACTGGAATAACAACATAGTTTCCAACTATCCTTTGAGTAAGAGAACTTTCATCTAATATTTTAAAACTTTGAGACATTGTTAGAGTACACAGACGTACACCACACACTATCTTTCTGCTAAGGACTGCTTGGCATGATTTCTCTTTATGTACTAAGGGTAAGGTCAGGTAGATGAAAAATCAGTGGAGGAGAGTAAAGAGGGTCAGTCAACAAGTACAGAGAAGAACAAGTGTGCTAGAAGCCAAGAAGTAAAGGTATTTTAAGAGGAGAAAACAAACAACTGTATCAGATGCTGCTGATACACTAAGAATTAAAAATTCTGATGGGAATGTGTCCAAGAGAATGAGAAAAGGAACAAAAAAAAATCACGATGATTGCAAGGGCACACAGCCTATCATCAGTCTTGAAGTCCCTTCAGCGCACACATAGCCAAAGAAAAAACTGTCACTGTAAGGCAACCCTGGATATGGCTCCACTCCAAACTATCCGCAGGTCCCCAAATTCTGACTTATCTGCACTCTCCACCTGGAGTGCAATCTTCAACTTTAAATAATGCCCTACTTTCCTCCAAGTCTTCAGCCATTAATTACTTGTACCCAATTCCTCTCTGGCAGTAATCACATCCCTTCAAGTCATTTATCTTACAAGAGTTGGCCCTTCTCTTTATGCTGATCATCCTCATCTTTAACAATAAGACACTGCACTTCACTCTGAGATTATCTAGATTAAAATGTTACTTACTGCATCTTTTAGTCACATTCTATCAACCCAATCATACTCATTTGTTAAAAATGAGAGCATTTTCCTTTCTTGAGTTTCACAGCAAGTCACAATTCTTGATGAACATATTCCTGGCCAGGCACAATCAAAGCCCTTTTGAACGACTAATAGTATTTAACTTGTGAGGTGATTCATCTTGTACCAGTGAAATCCTTCCTTAACGTCAAGTGTAGTACAATGATTTTTTAAAAATCGTTTTCTTCCTTACCAGCCTTACAACACTATGCCTGTTGGGGATAGTGGAGAATTAATAACTAGGACTTCAGCCCAATTGCTTAGCCTGGGCTTTGGTTTTACAAAACAGGACGTTGAGGTCCAAACTGAAAGATCTATACAACGGTGGATAAGAATGTGGCTCTAAAGACCAACTGCCTAAATTAAAAATCAGCCTCCGAATTTGTAGCCAGGTGACTGTGATCCATTGAATGGGCACGTAGAGTTAGCTCATAGAGTTCTTGTGAAATTGAATGAAATGACAAATGAAAAACTCATTTGGTAAAGTACTTACTATGTAAATAAGTCCTTGATAAATGTCCTCTATCTTAAGCAGCCTACCTAAAAGCAAAATTTGTTTAGCAGACTTTTGCTTTGCTGTTCTTCACCTGGACCAGGACACAAGGACACAATTCATGCCACACCAGACAAACCATGTCAGAGGGTGAACACGCAACTGAGAACACGGTCAAGTCTCTGTTCAACTCAGTGGTGATTTTGTTAACACCAAAGGCACATTTCTTTTGCCCCGAAGTCATTCACTCATCCGGCAGCCTTGGTAAGACCTCCACAAGGCAAATGTCCTAGGGCATTGGTGCCTCTGACAAGGAGTGCAGCTGCTGGGAAGAAAGTGGCCGAGTCTGTCACCGCTGACTGTGGTGTTCTTCCTGGACATAGGAGACACAGGCGACACATCAGCAGTGACACAAGATAAAGGGCAGAAAGAGGAGTGCAAACTTAAAGACTCATCATTTCTCAAATGGGGTCATCAGCCTCACCCTCTGACCACTTTGCAGCAAACCTGCCCTTAAGGAATTCTTCCCTACAGAGATCCTCAGACTTGCTTTTGCAGAGCTTTGTACTGGTCTTAACTATTTTTAATTCACACCAAGAACCTCCCTTGGGGTGTTATACCAGCCAGAGTTACAAGATTTTACTGTAAATGCTTATTTTAGTCTATTTTTACTTGGTTTTCCACTATATCCTGTCACTTCACATGGAGAAAGACCCTAGTAACAGAACAAGGGAGAATGGTTAGAGAAAAAGCTCTTGACACAAATACATGAGATAAAGTATGTTTTAGGTCCCCAGTTATCACTGCATGGACCATTCTTATTTAGTAACACAAGTGTTCCAGACTTAGCTTTGATGAGTCCTAAGGTGAGCTGGTGAAAGCTGAGCACCTTATTTCTGAACTTCCTTCTGTGAATACTGGGGAACATGACCTATGTACAGTACAGAGACACCTTGGGGAAAATAGGCAGTACAAAACATACTTTGATTTTTTTCCTCTTTAATATTTTTTCTTAAAGACAGTTATAGATTTATAGAAAATCTGGCCTCTAGTTGACCTCAGGTGACTACCATTTCCAAAGTACTAAGGGTCAACCCTTCCTCTATCCCTAGCTTTCAGGAAAGCCATTTCTTTTATTTCATCACAATCTATCATCGCCATCTGCATTTCTTTCCAGGATCTTCTACCTCCTAGAGGATCTTTGTTTGTTTGAACATACCAAGGTCCCCCCTTTGGGCTATGAAGTTCCGTGGGTTTTGACCAATGTGTAATGGGAGGTCTATCATTACAACATGCTAGAGCACAGCCTCACCACAGTAAAAAGTGCTCTGGGTTTCACCTCCTAAACTCTACCTTCCCTCTTCTTCATCCTCTGATAACCAGTGATCTCTTTAGTAGGTCCATAGTTTTGGGTTTTCTAGAATGTCATATAAGTAGAATCATACAATATGTAGCCTCTTCAGACTGTTTTTCACTTAGAAATATAAATTTGAAGTCTTCCCCCCCCTTTTTTTTTGAGCTTTATGGCTCATGTTTTTATCACGGAATACATATTCCATTGTATGGATGTACTACAGTCTGTTTATACATTCACCTAGTGAATGACATCTTGGTTGCTTCCAATTTTGATGACTGTGAAAGAAGCTGCTATAAACATCCATGTGCAGGTTTTGGTGTAGATACACATTTTAAAACCATGAGTATCATTACAGGCTTGATAAAGCTAGATTTGATTTTGTAGTAAATTGCCAAAACATTTTTCTAAGTAGCTATGCCATTTTGCATTTCTACCAGCACAGAGTTCTCTTTCTCTGCATCCTTTCCAACAATCAGTACAGTCTAGGGTTTTTCCTGTGTTTCAGCCATTCTAATAGATATATAGTCCTATCTCATTTTAACTTGAAATTTCCACACATTATGTTCAGCATCTTTACATATGCCATCTGTATATTGTGTTTAGTCCCAAGTCTGAGATCTTTTGCCTATTTTTACATTGGGTTGTTTCCTTATTTAATCATAAGAGTTCTTCATATATTTTGGACACAAGTTCTTTATCAGATGTGCATTTGCAAATATTTTCTTCTAATCTGTGTTTATGTTTTACTCTCATACGGTGTCATTCAAAACAAAGCATCTTAAATCTAATTAAGTTCAACTTAATTTTCCTTTCCCTGGGTCATGCTTTTGGTACTGTATCTAAATATTCCTCACCAAATCCAATATTGTCTAAATATTCACCTAGGTTATCTTCTAGTTTTGCCTTTTATATTTAACTCTAGGACCACTTTGCCTTAATTTTTGTAGAGCAGGTAAGGTTGGTATCTAGATTCGATTAGTTTTGAACGTGGATGTCCAATTTTTCCACTCCCATTTGCTGAGAAGACCATCTTCTCTCCACTAAATTGCTTTTGTTCCTTTGTCAAATATCGGCTCATGGATTTTTGTCATCTTTGTGAGTCTATTTATGGCCTATTCTGTCCATCGATCTATGTGCCTGTTCTGGTACCAACACAATTATGTCTATTACTGCAACTTTATAGTAAATGCTGAAATTGGGTAGTGTTAGACCTCCAACTTTGTTTTCTTAAATAATGTTATGGCTATTCAAGGTCTTCACCTCTAACTTTTATATCAATTTTTCAAAATTTATAAAATAGATTGCTAGGATTTTGGTTTGCATTGCATCAAATCTATAGATCTAGTTGGAAAGAACTGACATATTGAGTCTTGCAACCAATCTATGCATACAGATTAAATTACCATTTATTTAGATCTTTGATGTCTTTCACCAAAGTCTTGTAATTTTCTACATAGAAATTGTGTACACATTTTCTTGAATTTATAGTTATTTTTTGTTGTTGCTCCATTGCAGATGGTATTTTTAGATTTGAAATCAGTCATTCATTGCTGGTATCTAACAATGGACTTGTGCCCATTTCTCTTATAACCTGTAGCCTCGCTATTTTCACTTTTTATTTCCAACAGATTTTTGTTGCTTTTTAGAGGCTTTTTTTGGTACATAGTCAATCATGTCATCTGCAATCAGTTTTATTTCTTCTACTCCGATAGACTTATCTTTTCCTTTTGCTGGATTGCACCAGCTAGTACTTGCAACAGTGTGAGTACTTTTCATCCCAGTGATTTATTTGTAACAGGAAGTTTCCATCTCTTAAACCCCTTCACGTGTTTTGCTCATCGCCCATCCCTTTCGCCAACTACCAGTTTGTTGCGTTTGAGTCTGTTTCTTCTTTGTTCATTTGTGTTGTTCTTTAGATTCCTCATATAAGTGAACTTACATATGGTATTTGTTTTTCTCTGTTGAACTTATTTAGCATAATACCCTCTAGGTCTGTCCATGTAGTGGTAAATGGCAAGATTTCCTCTTCTGGGGGGTGGGGGGAGCACATGCTGAGTAATATTCTTTTGTATATATATACCACATCTTCTTTATCCATTCATCTACCCATCAACATTCAGGATGCTTCCCCATCCTGGCTAGTGAAATGCTACAATAAACATATGGGTACATGTATCTTTTCAAATTAATGTTTTTGTTTTCTCTGAGTAAATACCCAGAAGTAGAATCAATGTGTCATATGGCATTTCTAATTTTTATTTCTGAAGAAGCACCATATTGTGTTCCATTGTGGCTGCACCAATTTACATTCCCATCAACGGCACACAATGATTCCCCTTTCTCCACTTCCAAACCAACATTCGCTATTTTTGTGAAGAAATGTCACATTGATAAATGCCTAAAACTACTCTTGTTAAAAAAAAAAAAAATGAGACATCATGCTTTGTTTCCAAATGCACCCTTGTTTCCAAAGCATCCAGTTTCTCTCAAGGATTACATTAGTGCTAAGTTTCTTTGTTTTTGTATATCATTTTTCCTTTTTAAATTCTGTGTTTTCTAACCTTACTGGACCACGAGGCCCTTTGAGTGAAGTACATCTATTAATATTTCACTGAACAATGGTATTTCATGGGACACAGGAAAAAATTTATGATAATAATTGTTCAGGTGTAACAGGTCAAATTTACCTTCAAAAAATATATAAGATTATAAGGAGAGATAAAACATTGAATGGCCAAAACAACTTGAGCTGGTACATTTGCATCTTGGGTTTTATTTCCATGGTTTCTAACCTCGATGCCTACGTGATGCATTTATTCATAAAATGTTTTACATTGTCGGGATTATTGTGAATTGCAAAAATATAAATATATATATAAATATATTCTCCCTATCAGCTCCTCTCACTTCTGACAAGGCAAACACAGGCAGGAAAGCAGCATTGACTGGTTATAAACCTGTTTCAGGTTTATGAAAGTTCTACTATCTGCTAGACAGAAGACGCCTGGAAGACCTGTACTTAGTTCTAGAGATCCATTTCTAAGAAGAACTTATATATACTGATTCCTATAAAAAGAAACAACAACATGGTGGTCTGAAATCTGGAAACTACATCCCATCAGGAACTAAGGGGTTGGTACCAGGGAAGATTAGTTGAGGGAGAACACTTTCAATGCAGGCATTTGGGTTCTATTCCCATCACAATCTCCAAAGATCTGCTGTGCTGAACAATCTCATGTGTTCTCAAATAACACACCGTTCCCATCTGAATGGGATTGCAATGAAGTATCAGATTAGATGTACTTGGATCCTCCAAGCCCTGACCTTCAATTCATCTGTGACAAGGTTTTTAATGTATAAAGGAAAATGAAGATGCTCTCTTCATAAATGGCATATGTACTGGATTTTCAAGTCACTTTTTCCTGGTTCCAGATGAATGAAATAGAAGAATTTGCCCATCATGCTGTATTTTATTGCTAGCTTGACTCTGCTGGACACACAGAGCTGAGACTCCAATATCTGCAAAAACCCAGTAATGCAATCTTGGAATGAGTCACCATTTTTTAGGACAGAGGCTGCCAGTGACGTTCTCAATCAGAAGTGGTATTTGCAAAGCAGGGGCTATAGTTGAAACAATGTACAGTGTCTTTCTGAATTGTCTGTTTTTCACTTTTCTCTAAATAATCTGAGGGACACTTGACAGCACATTAGAAGTAGGGCTTAAGTGCATTTATATCAAAACCATCTCTAAGTCCGACGGAAAAGCCATGCATGTTTTAACTAGTTTCTTCAGTAATATATCAAGATGGAAATCATGAGCTTTATGTTAGTTACAAAGCCACAGGGAGCTAAGAGCAGCACTGTTTCTGGATTCCTGTCAAGAAGAGGTCACTCTGGAAAGCAAAGCCTAAATGCACAGCAATCATGAAAAACAAAAGCTCTGGGGGCATTTTTCCAAAACAGGAGGGAGAGTAGAGCCCTGGCACTCTTAACTCAAAGCCCTCTGGGACTCACGGGTCCAGCCTGCAATGTCTTTTCATCTATGCCAAACTATTTGCAGGGACCAGCTTCTAATCTGGCACCTCTCTCAATGTATTTCATTCACTGTCAAGGTTGAAAGTATTCAATTTGTCAGCTTTCATGGGCAACCAACCAAGGAGGCAACTGCTAACTTCTTTATTGCGTGCCAGCCAACAATTCATCAGAGACAATCTCCATCATTTTGCTGTAAGAACATCCTTATCTCTCAAGTAAATATTATCAAACCCAGAATCTGGTAGGCCTCTATTTATGCATTTATCTGTGAAAAATAAGGCACCACAAAGAAACCCCATTCAGGTATTGCCTGAGGCAGGCTATCTTGTGGGGGTTTTTTTCCCTTGGTTGTATTAATTTAACAGTATTTCCCATCAGGATATTACCACCCCTTGGGGACATTTTAGGAATTTGTTGGAGGAGGGTTTTTTTTTTAATTGTTATAATTTTAACACCACCACTGTTTATTGGAGTCTACCATGAGTTTAGTCTAACACTGAAGAATTGTAGCCTCTGTAACTTTTGAGTGTAACAAAGGATGTTCTTCTGGATGGAAATCCTAATAATCCAAGCCGAGAACCTAACTGCATTTTACACATAAACACAAAGTATATTTTGCATAGTTTTAACAGATTTTGAGATTTCCAGAAATTCAATTACCATGAAGACAAAAGTAATGCTTGGTTTTGTTCAGAGCTTTACAACAGTTTTTCATTTCATAAAATCGTGTGATTGACAGCAAGCCTATTTCTGGAGCCCTTCTCAATTCGGAGCCGTCACATTCAAGATGATTTTACCTCTAATTGTAGCCAACTGAGTACTTAACTTCACATTGTAACACATTTTTAGAAGTAAATATAAAGTTAAAATTATAAGTTACAGTTAAGACATAATACAACTTATTATCTTGCTTTATTACAGTGGCTTATCTTCATTTTCTTCACCACCCATTTTGAAGAGATGATTTTAATCTTGTTAAGACTCATTTTTCAAGATAAGTGGTTTTGTGTACCCTATCAAAAATTCTGCATACCCCCAAGTTTGTTTCCCAAAGTTCATTCTTTTAAGTTTGAGAAAGAGACAGAGACAGAGAGACAGAAACAGAGAGAGAAAGGGCAAAAAGAGGGCGAGAAAATCCCAAGCAGGCTCCTTGCTATCAGTGCAAAGCCCCATTTGGGGCTTAAACTCACAAACCAGGAAATCAAGACTTGAGCTGATATCAGGCCCTTAACCAAGTACGCCACCCAAGTGCCCCCCTGCACTGCGTCTTACTTGTATGATTTTAGTTACATTTAAGGTCTATAATTTATTTCAATTATAGTGTATGTATGGAACAAGGCAGAGGTTAATTTTTTGCATATAGATGTGTGGTTGTTTCAGCATCATTCATTAAAAATATAAAGCTTTTAAAATATATAAAGCTTTTTGCTACTCAATTTGATCTTGAGATTAGTTAAAAATCTATAGATCACATATGGATAGCCCTACTTCTGACCTCTTTGTTCTATTTCCCCTTCCGTAAATACCATGTTGCCTACTGTGGTTCGATATGATCTTAACATTAAGTGGTGTAATTCATCCAACTTTATTCTTTTTCAAATTTGTGTCAGCTATGCTAGGATGTATGCATTTCTACCTAAGTTTAAGCATTATTTTGTTAATTTCTAAAAAAAAATTCAGATTTTGATCAGGATGGCCTTGAATGTATTGAACAAGCTGGGGACAAAAGGTACATCTTCACAATACTTAGCCTTCTGGATCATGAACACTTTTCTCAGGATTATTTTACAGTTTTCAGTGCAGAGGTCTTTCACATCATTTACATGGATCCTAAAAGTTTCTTTTCATGAGGTTACTGTCCAAAGTATTGCTTAAGTTTTTGTTTTTTAGTTTGTGTGTATTTTTTAATATTCACCTGTGCCCAGTAACCTTATTAACATAATTCTTTTTTTTTTTTTTTTTTAGATTTCTTAGGATTTTCTATATAAGGAATGTCATCTGCCAGTAAGGGTTTTCTACCTTTAAATTATAATAACTTTTATTTGTTTTTCTTGTAGTATTGTTGTTCCAGTGAACAACTCCAGATCTCAGTGAAATAAGAGGGTTAAGCCACCCTGGAAAGCAGTGTGGAGGTTCCTCAAAAAACTATCCATAGAACTCCCTTATGACCCAGCAATAGCCCTGCTACCCAAGGGATACAAAAATGTTGATGCATAGGAGCACATGTACCCCAATGTTCATAGCAGCACTGTCAACAGTGGCCAAAACATGGAAAGAGCCTAAATGTCCATCACCTGATGAGTGGATCAAGAAGATGTGGTTTATCTATACAATGGAGTACTACATGGCAATGAGAAAGAATGAAATCTGGCCATTTGTAGGAAAGTGGGTGGACCTCGAGGGTGTCATGCTAAGTGAAATAAGTCAGGCAGAGAAGGACAGATACCATATGTTTGCACTCATAGGTCAAACAGGAGACCAGGAGAAACCTAATGGAGGACCAGGGGGAGGGGAAGAGGGAAGGAGAGTTGGGGAGAGAGAGGGACGCAAACCTTGAGAGACTATTGAATACTGAAAACGAACTGAGGGTTGAAGGGAGAGAGGGGAAAAGAGGTGGTGGTGATGGAGGAGGGCATTTGTGGGGAAGAGCACTGGGTGTTGTATGGAAACTAATTTGACAATAAACTACTTAAAAAAAAAGAGTAAACATTCTCAATTACTGGTTCTTGGAGTTGAGCATTCACTATTTTTCCATTAAACTTAAGGTTAGCCATAAGTTTTTCATTTATGCACTACAAATTAAAGGTATTCTTTTCTATTTAGATTTTCAGAAGATTTGGTGTAAATGTTGCTTCTGAGAAATATTTTTTCTTTCCCTTGAGATGACCATATGCTTTTTCCTCTTTGACTCTATTAATGCTGTGAATGCCACTGATGAATTTGCGTGCTGAACCAACTGCATATTCCAGAAATAAACTCCAGGTGGTCATGGTGTTTTATCCTATCAATTGTTGGATTATGTTTCTGAAGACTTCTGCATTATTAATGCATTAGTATTAATGAACCAATATTAAATATTGGTCTGTAGTTTTCTTTGCAATATTCTCATTTGGTTTTAGTTAATACTAAATCAGTATACTAACACAGTAGCCTGATAAAATGAGTTGAACAGTAATATCACCTCTGTTTTCTGACTATTTGCACAGGATAATTTTCTCTTTCCTTGAATGTTTGCTATCATTCACCAGTGACCCCATCTGAGCCTTGAGTTTTCTTTACAGTAAAGCTTCAAATGACAAATCCAATTCTTCAACAGATACCAGGCTATTAAGATTTTATATTTCTTCATGAATTCTTTAGATTTGTGTCTTGAACTACAGCCTCACCAAAAGTTTGATTAGTTTCTTTAAAGACAGCCAAAATTGTCTTTCCCTGGCAGATTTTCTCCTCTACTTGGCCTGTTCCAAATCTCAACTGGTCTCAGATATAAAAATGTCTCTTTCTCACTTCAGAATCACCTGTCTTTCTACAATTTGAGATTTGTGTCGAATTTTTTAAAGGTGTAATTCACCTTGTAACTTTTGTTTTGGCAATAAAGGTCTGTCACATCCTTCTGTATCCTAACAGGAAACAGAACTCTATGTAATTTTCTTTTCTTTTCTTTTATAGTTTATTGTCAAATTGGTTTCCATATAACACCCAGTGCTCATCCCCACAGGTGCCCTCCTCCATGCCCCTCACCCCCTTCCCTCTCGCCGTCCCCGTCCCCCATCAGCCCTCAGTTTGTTCCCAGTATTCAAGAGTCTCTCATGGTTTGCCTCCTTCCCTCTCCCCAACTATTTTCCCCCTTCCCCTCCCCCATGGCCTCTGTTAAGTTTCTCCTGTTCTCCTGTTAGACCTATGAGTGCAAACATATGGTATCTGTCCTTCTCCACCTGACTTATTTCACTTAGCATGACACCCTCCAGTTCCATCCATGTTGCTACAAATGGCCAGATTTCATTCTTTCTCATTGTCATGTAGTATTCCATTGTATAGATAAGCCACATCTTCTTGATCCATCAGTAGATGGACATTTTGGCTCTTTCCATGATTTGGCTATCAAGTGCTGCTATGAACATTGGGGTGCATGTGCCCTGATGCATCTGCATTCCTGTATCCTTTGGGTAAATGCCTAGTAGCACTATTGCTGTAATTTTAAATTTATATCATACATTAAGTGATTTATGAACTTCAAGATACTAAGCAAGAATTGGGAAATATTTGTTAAAAAAGAGGCACTGCGTTTAAGAATTATAGAGTTTGAGGCGCCTGGGTGGCTCAGTCGGTTAAGCATCTGCTTCGGCTCAGGTCATGATCTCACGGTTTGTGGGTTCGAGCCCCGCGTCGGGCTCTGTGCTGACAGCTAGCTCAGAGCCTGGAGACTGCTTCAGATTCTGTATCTCCCTCTCTCTCCCCGACCCCCCCACCCCCGCTCGTGCTGTCTCTGTCTCTCAAAAATAAATTTAAAAATATATATTTAAAAAATTACAGAATTTGAAAGACAGGATTTTTTGAGGTTTTGTTTGGATTTCTTCATCAACAACATGTAAAGAGTAGGACCTGCTGTACAATTTCATGAGGGCTTGTTTCATAAACACCTGGGGGTTTTCTCAACTACCTACACTAGAACCTGTGATCCTTAAGATTCTGATTCATTGGGTAGGACCCAGACATCTAAGTGTTTTAAAATCTCCTGGGCGGATTCTGATATATATTCAAGGTTAAGAATTCTTGTGACGGGGTTTGTGAGACTCCATAACTTAACTTATGTGAAAATCTTCCATATACAAGAACTGGTTATTGCTTTTGAAGGACTATCTTATTTTCATAATAGTCAGAAAATAAGACCTGGCACTCAACATTATGAATATTAACATAATCATGCCATAGGAAAACTTCCTGTCAATATACTAATTGTGTGTTCACCTGTAGGGGAAGAGACTTATGCTGAAATATCACTAAGAACAGAAACTAAGATGAATTCCATCACATGAGAGGGAGAACACACTATCAGTAGTCACCTTATTCATGAATTTTTCAGGAATCTGTGTGCAATTTAGCGTGGGAAGATTTGTCCATTTCATCTTTCATTCTGTGCATCTGACCCTGTACATAATCTCTTCTCAATTTTACGGTTGTACATGCAGTTATTTGACTTAGGTTGCTGTCTTCACACGAGTGGGAATTTATTGTGGCAGTCCATACTAGGAGCTCAATAAACACCCACTAAATGACTGGCAAAATGAATGTATTACCCAGGGCTCTTGGAATGTATGTTCAGTAAGCTTATCTTCCACAGATTACATGTTAATTTATGAAGGCTACCATTTCAACTTATATAAGCTTTTCTGTGAGTATTGGTATCATGCATCTGAATATACATATACAAAAGAATTTTGGGGAAATCTGTGCATCTGTTTCCTTTTCCTGTATCACAGGGACTGTATGCATTTACTTCTGCTAGCTTAGGAGGAGTTGGGAAAGACAGGAGTTGGGAAAGACATGGTGAGGATCATGGCTCTGGATCCGGTCTGCCTGGATTGAAATGCAAAAAACAAAAAAAAGAAATGCCAACTCTACCACTTGCTGTCTATGTGCTCTTGGACAAATGTAACAGGGATAAAAACACCTACCCTCACAAAGTTGTTGGGAGGATTAAATGATTCTCTTATACAGCTGTCTACTGGAGATCTCTACCTGGGTGCACTGTAACTACCTTAAATTTGAAATATGCAAAAACAAATTCCTGATTTTCTACTCCCACAAAACCTGCTTCATCCACTGACTTCCATTTCTCATTAAATGACCACTGAATTCTACCTGTCCGAGGCAAATGTCTTGAGTTTTTCAAGCCAAGGATCTTGTAATCATCCTTAACTCATTTTTTTTCTCATATAAAATATCCCTAGTATCAGCAAATCCAGTTGTTTCTTCGATCACAGATAACCAGAACCTGATCACTTTTAATCACTTCATTGCTACCATACTGACACTCTAACCAGGATTATTGCAATAAAATCCTAAATCATCCCTGAGCTTCCACTCAAAATGGCTCTCCAAACTCCTCCTCTCAGCCTAACATGCATTGTATTCTTGTGAACACCCAAGTCTGACCCTGAGAATTCTCTGCTCAAATGCCGGTTACCTCTCAAATCCATTCTTGGTCTTCTGAGTCCCCCCTTACGTGAATCCTATTCTTTGACCTTGTCTCCTCTTCCCTCCCCCAAGCACTGCTGCTGCTCCGGCACACTGGTCTCCCACAGTCTCATCACTGCAGACCCAGCTCTGTCCTCCGGTCCTTGCTTGGAGGTCTCTCTCCAGACGTTTGCATGGCTTGCTCCTTCACCTCCTTCAGGTTTTCATTCCCATGTTAACCTCTCAGTCAGATCTTCCCTGTCCTCCCTATTATCTAGTATTCGTGTATCAACACTGCAATGTTTCCTAACTTTCCTATGTTAGTTTTCTTCAACAACTTAATACACTAGTTTACAAGTATATTCCATGTTTCTCTTCATCCTTACCTATCAGATGACAAAGCCCATAAGGAAAATGATTTTTCTATTTTGCTGATTCCTGTATTCCAGTGGCAAAACTATGCCTGGCAACAAAGGTTTGTTGAGTGAATGAATGTTTGAATCAATGAGTGAATATAACACATGAGGTATTTAACACAGCTCTGACACTCAGAAAATATTACAATTTTATTGTTTTTATCTGTGTTCAGCCATCTGGTTCTCCCAAGACAGCAAAGCAGGTTCTGAGTTCTTGGAACAAACAGGGAAACGTCTCTAACCACTGCAGTGAGCATGGTTTGTGTTTCACTGGGCACATAATGCTCTGGAATGTCACAGGCTACAAATTAGCTGCTCCTGCCCAGGCTATTACCCATCCAAGGATACACTTGGAGATGAAAAATTTAATATCCTTCTATTCTTCTGGTCTTGGCTAAAAAGCCATCTCCAAAGCCCATCGGTGGCTCCAAAACCCTCTCTGACAACTTATTTCCTCAAATCTGCTTTGTTCTCTTAGTTTCCCCCACACTCACATTCTAGTCTCATGCTTTCTATGAATGACTTGTCAGATAAATCTGTTTCTCCAAAAGAGTGGAGACAGGACGGAGACACACACACACACACACACACACACAAAGCTAGATACACCTCCAAAGGTAGCAGTTTTAGATGGAGTAGTTAAGAGCTCTAAAAGGCTTTTTAGTGGCAGAAAGTCAACTAAGTAGTTCTTAATTTAACCAGAGGCTAAATATATTTTTTAACCCAATAGATTGATAGCATGAAGCTGTGTCAATTTCCCTTTATTACTTACATACTTCTGTGAAAATTGTGAACAGGACCAAACTTCTACATTATCAATATAAACCTTTCCAAATCTAAATCGAAGTATATCAGCTATTTTCAAACAGTGGTGTTCCATCTTGAACACAGCTATGAACACTCAGAATTAAGGAAATCGGAAAGCTAAGTCCTCACAGCCCATGGAATGCCCTTTCATGCTTGCATCCCTACAGTACATTTTCAGAGCTTGATGTCAGAATCCAGGATCATCTGTTCTAATGCTGCATAGCAGGAAGCTGAGGCCTTCTCCCTGTCACTCAGGTAACTAGCAGCAAAATGGAGACCAGAAATTGGGACTTTGGCTTCATGCCTATAATGCTTGTTCACCACCCAGCCCTCACTCAAGCCTCAGGTACTGGCCTCCTTTTGAGTCTTGAATACTGAGTACTATCATTGTATATGGATGCCCGAGTTAATCAGGTTACAAAGAGCAAAGCAATTTAATTCAACTCATTCCAAGAGCTGCAGTGAATTTCCACTTAACAGGAGGCCAGAGAGAAAACCACGGACAAGAGAGCATGCTTTGGATTTAGCTGTAAGTTCTTCAGAAACCTGAGGATGTGTAACATCCACTCAAGACATTAGCTATAGCAATGGAATTGTTCCCCTTTGATTATGTAGGAAACCAGGACGTAATCCACTGCATCTGTGATGATAAAAACACTTTCGGGTAGAGCAAGAATGGTATTTTGCACAAGATTCATTTTATCTAGGAAGAGTATCAAAAAAATCCACAGTAGCTGACCTTACATTACCCGGATAGCTCTTGATACAGAAACGTTTTAGGTTATAAAATTATTACCTAAGATATTGCTCCATTATAGAAGACTAGTAACTTGGTAGCAATTTCAATGGGCCTTCAAATTTCTGGCAGCAAGGTCATCATCTAGAATCTATGTAACATTAATTTCACATACTCTCCCACAGGAGCTCTTAAAGATATCCTCTCCTCTGAGATTCAAAATGCAGAACATGAATGGCTGTTCTAGCCCAGGGAAAAGTCAATGCCAAATGGTAATTCTGGGCCACAACACAACTAGTTTCAGTGGATCGTAATTGCTATCCAGTTTCAACCAGGAATGAGTTTTTCTTCTACAGAATTCTGAAAGCTCAGGCTTTTTAGCAGCATTAATTTCCCCTGAAATTCATGATTACCTAAGGTGAAAATGATTGGGAGGATTTTTCTTATAGGTTATTAAGGCAACCAAGTTTTTTTCTTTTTTATTAAGGGAAAACAAAACCTGAATGTAGTGAACATCTTTTGCAGATACGGCTTGAAATTATGTTTGGTAGTCCAAGAAATGGGTAAAACAGTTCTCACTTCCAAAGGAATCCAAATCCAGCCGAGGAACAATGGTATGTAAGTAACAAGTGTTACAGGGGCACCTGGGTGGCTCTGTCATTAAGGGTCTGATTCTAGATTTCAGCTCAGGTCCTGGTCTTGCCATTCAGGAACCCTGCATTGGCTATGCACTGGCAGTGCAGAGCCTACCTGGGATTTTCTGTCCTTCTCTCTTTGCCCCTCCTATGCTTGTACTCTTGCAAAACAAACATTAAAAAAAAAAAAAAGTTTTAGAAAGGTGCCATGATCTAGTGGGGAAGCTCAGGGTCTACCATCACCCCAATCTGGGATTGAATTCAGCTTTGCCACTTTTTAGCCGGGAAACCTCAAGTTACTTCATCCCTCCCTTCAGAGGTACTTGGAGGATTAAAAGGGATAATACACAGAAAGGGCTTAGCACATCTCCAGGGGTTAGTATGCAAGATGACCATCGTTATTATTACATAAGGTGCAAATAAGCAAATGCTAGTAGAAATATAAGCAACATGCCATGAAAGTAGTTTATTCTGCCTCATGATTAGACCTCTGCTCCGAGCTACACATTCCCTTTACAAATCAAACATGTTTCTTGAGATATGTTTAGGAGATTTTCAGAGTAAGAATCATGATCTTTCAGATCAAAGCCCATTGGCTAGGCAAGGGGTAGCCACTTGTCTGAAGCTGCCATCTCTGTGAGAGACTGGTTTTAAAAAAGGCAGATTATCCACATGTTAAAATTATCTAATAGGAGTAAATCACAAGTAAACCCAATTTACCTCATAGTAACATTTGCCTTAAAATGAATGACTCCTATTAGGACAAGAATCTTCCAGCAACACTAAATGATCTCTTCAACAAGTCTCAGCTGGAAGCTTTCCACAGACCGGATCCTAGCTTGCTCAAGCTGCTATAACAAAATACCATAATACCGGGTGGCTTTGACAATTTCTCAGAGTTCTGCAATCTGGCAAGTCCAAGTCCAATGTGTCGACTGACTTAGTTGTTAGTGAGGGTCGTCCTGTAGTGCAGACAACTGCCTTCTCATTTTATCTTTGCACAGTGGAGAGCAGAAACTCTGGGGTCTTTTCCTTTTCTTACAGTGGGGGTTCCACTCTCCTGACCTCATGTAAACCTCATCACCTCTCAAAGGTTCCACCTGATACCCTCTGATAGGGGTGGTGTTTGAACTACGACATCTAAGAATGTGCCAGGACCCAAAAATTCACTTCCTAACAGATTCCAGTTTTATCCATCATCTTGAACTATGGTACAAAGACTTTAAAAAGTAAGTCTTATTTTAGAGTAGTTTTACATTTACATAGAAACTTCAAAGAGTTTCTATATATACGCCACACCCAATTTCCCCTATTCACATCTTAAATTAGTGTCGTAGTCCCTCAGGAGAAGTCAGACAGACCTCTACCCAAAATTTGGCTTGGATGTCAAGAATGATTGTGCGCCCCCCCCCCCACACACACACACGTTACAGCTTATATAGAGAGGCTTTCTGCCAAGAGCAGAGGAGTGGACTTTCCAAGGTGGTTCCACATGGATTGAAAGCCCCAACAATGGATTAGCTTTTATTGCTAGACCAGGGTGAGAGTTTGTGTGTGTGGTCAGGGGCTTATATGGTTCGAATCTCCCACCAGCGCTCAAGGAGAGAGCACCCATCCTTTCTTACTAGTTGCCCAGATAGGAGTCAGAAAATGAAGGCAGACATCATCATACCAAGTCAGATTCTTTATTATGTATGGTTGACTTGTAATAGTTTATGAACCGGTACTACTGTTTTTAACTAAAGTCAATATTTTATCCAGATTTTCTTAGTTTGTGTCTTTTCTATTCCAGGATCCCATCGAACACAGGATATTCTGTCTAGTTGTCCCATCTCTTTAGGTTCCTCTTGGTCCTAACCGTTTCTCACACATTGCTTTGGATATACTGACATCCTTGACAAGTTTAAGGAATCTAAGTCAAGCATGCCATAGGGTATTCTCTCAAGAGTTTCCTGAGATTTTCCTTATTAGACTGGAGTTATGGGTTTGGAGGAAGAAGACTACAGAGCTCAAGTATCAGGTTTTATTATAGAAGTAAACACATGATTTTTAACTATTAACATTAACCTTGATCACCTGGCTGAAACAGTGGTCATCCTGTCTCTCCACTGTGAAGTACTTTTTGTTTCTCCCCCTCCCATATTGTAAGCTTGGGGAGTACACACTCCTAAGCCTATACTTTGGGAACTCAGAGTTATGACCACCTCCTGCAGGGCAAGAATCTACCTAAGTTACTTAAAATCCTCCCCTAAGTGATATGTTTATGCTCCTCCATTTATTCAATCGCTTACTTATCTCATGGACTATTAGATATTTATTTTATACTTGTTTTTATAACACAAAATTACTTTTTTTTTTTTGCTCAAATTGTTTCAGCTTTGGCCATTGGAGCTTTTTCACTTTGTTCCTATGTCTCCTTGATGCCCCCCCCTTTTGAGTACTTTCTTCTTTTCTGGCACCACAAGATACTCCAGGCTTATCATGTCTATTTCTTGCACTAGTCCCAGAATTAGTCATTTTTTCAAAAATTCATGATTCCTTTTACAGAGAATGGAATTAGAAACAAAAAAAAAATCTAGGATTCTTGTGCTGTGTTTTTTAAGTCTCTGTACAAGTAACAATTGGGACTGCACAAGTCCTTATTGTGGGGACTGGAAATGTGCACTGCAGGATGTGTAGCACCATCTTTGGCCTCCACCTACCAGATGTCAATAGCACACTCCCTTTACCAAGTTTTGACAACCAATAATGTCTCCAGTCATTGTCAAGTATGCTCAGCAATTACTTGAGTCTGAAGTTTGAAGAAAGTCCCTTTGGTATCTAGATTTTTAATGGAAAGCCAAAGACAGTGTACCTTTGGAAATTCATTTTTCAAGTAAGATCTAAAATTAGGGGTTCATTGATCATTAAATCAAACTGCATCAAGACTTTTTCTCTTCTATGTATTCAAATTAATCCTTGCTTACTTTGGAAATTCCTTATTCTCTCTAGCTTTTATTTGCATTTAATGAAGATGTGTGATGTTTCTTTTTAAACAGTTTAACTTTGCTAGTAATTTGCTGAGGACCTACTGTCCTATCAGATGAGGGTTGGCTGTCTATGGAATGCATCAGTCTGAGGTCTCAGGCAAAACCAAACCTACCAACACATTCATCTTTGACTTCCCAACTTCAGAGACTGTGAGGAATAAGTTGCTGTTGTTGAAGACACACAGCCTACAGTCTTTTGTTTTGGGCCTTAGAGCAGACCAGTGCATCTTCAATGCTGTTTGAATTATTGTGACACCAATCACATAGTAGATTCTAGGATGATGTATAACACATTGGTTTACTGACATAGGTTGATGAGCTGTTTGAAGACAAACACTTGTGGTCCTTTGATTTTTTTCTGTTGAATTATGAACTAGAAAACAGCATCATATATACGGTCTGTACTCACAAATCCTAAGATAACAGTCTATTAGAAATGATCATTGGTTGAAGATAAATCTCTTAACAAAGGTCTTTGTCAGAGTCTCACAGAAGTGTAGCCTTCTTTCTCTAGTTCAAAACAACCATCACTACCACCACTAGTTTCTATGCTTGACCACTGATGAAGTCACATGAAACAATAGGCTTCTGTCCAGAAGAAACACCTTTAATCTGGCCATGGAGATGGCTCCTACTGTCTGGCCAAAAATACTTACTGGAAGTTTTAAGTAAGCTTGAAGTCACCATTTTATCTTTTAGTCTGAAATACAGTAGCAACTGGCCTTGTTACCTGTAAGCTCCCCCAGTACTGGAGTGTCAGCATTAACAGCAAGCCACAGCTGTGAAAAACCACCCTTCACAGAGCTGTGTTCTTTCCATCCCAGCTTTTAAGGGAGTTCTTTCTTCCTTCGGGTATCTCTTTCTAAAAACCTGATAGGTGATAAATGCTACTTGATGTTTTCAATCAATATTCTGACTTTTTCTACCTTATTCTTTTAGAACTTCAGATTCAGTAGTCACACGTCTGCTTCTAAGGTATTGACGTTTTCATTTTACCAAGTGTTAGTCACAGCATGACAAGGATAACCAGGTTTGCAGACTACAATATGTGCTTGACTACTAAGCCAAAACAGCTCTACTTCTAGGCGACCAATCCTGAAATGGTCATGGTTCAACGTAGGAGAAAGGAACCACTCTAGGGATTTTCAACGGAAAGCGATTTTATATGAGCTCTTTTAACAAAACCATTGGGTCACTTGGAGTAGCGGTATCAGGATCTCAGTAGAGCTTGAGAGAACTGAGCTCTCAGGTGCCAGAGAAGCTGACTAAGGCAACAAGCCAAAACAGAATAATCAAGTCTTCAACCACTTCCAGCGATAATATACACAAGAGGCCAACATTGGAGAAAGTGCTGACTCTCCAATGCCATTCCATTTTCTCCCACAGAAAGGTGCAGTGGTAGCGAGTTGGCGAAGAGACCAGCATAGTACCTAGACCCAAAAGAGGGATTGATTTGGGAGAAGGGTGCTCACCATTGAGGGAACCCCAACAAAAGTCTCCTGCAAATGTATAGACTCTGAGGTAAGGGAGAAGAGTGGGAAGAGGGGGGGCTGAAAATAAAGAACTGGGTATTGAGTCAGAGGGTCGGGAAAAACCTCCATGTCATTTTCCTTCTCTCCCCTCTAAGGAGGTCTCAGGAGAGGCACCTGAAGAGGACCTCAGCAAGAAGATCCTAGATAAGAAGGCCTTCTGAATGAAGACGATGTGCTAGGAATGCTGTGTATGAGCATGGCGGGCTGGGAGTGAGTCTTGACTGCAACTCCCCTTGGCTGTGCACCAAGTTTTGTGCATAGAAAGGTAGGGAGCAGTTTTCCCTCAAGGGCCTGCCTGGTAAAGCCTTTGTAATTGCCTATGATAGGGCCAGAAAAATCATACCTGCATTTTATAGTGAGGAGCCAGGGTCCTCTGCAGCATTAGGCAGGGCCTTAAGGCATCAGTCCTAGAACAATACAGAACTGACCCACCAGGAAATTCACTACTGCCAAGGCACCTCTTGGTGTCTGAATGGAGGAACCAATCAACATACCCAGTGGAATTCAGGTACTGCAACACCACTACCATGATTACCACCACAATAGCCTCTAGACACTCAGGAGCCTCAAGAATGGTCCCTCGAGAATATTACAGGAAAACCTCATTTCTCCACAATCTAGCTTTCCACAAATAACCAATTAAAAGATGATGAAGACAGAATGAGAATGTACAAGATGTCAAACAGGTCTTCTAGGTTTTGGTTTTTTTTTTTTTTAATATAATTTATTGTCAAATTGCCTAACATACCATGTGTAAAGTATGCTCTTGGTTTTTGGGGTAGATTCCTATGGTTCATCGCTTACAACCACCACCCAGTGCTCATCCCAACAAGTGCCTTCCTCAATGCCCATCACCCATTTTCCCCTCTCCAGTCTTCTACTTTTTAAAGGTTACAATTTTCAGCATTTAATGAGCACCTATGATGGTCTCTAAAGCACAAAAAAATTCAGGAAACAGCTCTTGCCAATGAAGAAACTAGAAACCTAGATTTCCTGAAGACATTCATCACTCAAACATTTATGATCTTAGACTGTCTTTATAGACCTATTGCAGAATATATCTGCCACCCACTTATGACTTCTTCTCTCTCTGCTCTCCTCTCTCACGATTGCTGATAGAGTTTGCAATTCTTCTCCCACCACTAGGCAGAGTAACTTCTCAACTTGATACCAAGTGAATCACAGTGTCTAAGAAGATAAAGTAACTTCCATACACCTGAAGTCATCCTTTTAATACAATCAAGACCATCAATGCCATTTTCTCTTAGAAGATTGCATTACCATTATATATAGGGTCGTAATAGTTAAGTAACTGGGGAGAGATTTCTGTTATAATAATTATGGGAAGCCAAGACCTCTAACTGAAGAACCCCACTGAAATCTTTAGTGCAGTCTGAGGAGAACTACTTGTCATGCTAAGAAACACTGAGTTAAGGCAAATAGGAGCTTAGAATAAAAAAAAAAAAAAAAAAGAAAACAGCAACAGTCCCCACCTTCATTATCACAGCCTCTCCTTTACTAATCACTTAACCTTTCATGCCTTTGCTAAAACCTCATTAGTAAAAAGACCTGCCTACTAAGCATAATGTCAGTCTTTAATGCACGTTAGAGATCATTTCCATCTATGACTTAAAGCACTGAAATGCAAATTCTTTTTATTTGAATTTTTGAACACATTCTTTAGGCATTTTAATGGGGTTCAATTGTTGGGATAAAATAAAATTCTCCAGGGGAATCTGAATTTTAACCAACTCTGAAATCAAAGATATTCAAGTAGGAAAAAAGTATTCTGGTAACATGCATTTCGGTTAGCCAAATTAGTTTGCTAACAAAACCATTTTTAATGTATTTCATTATCTTTAAATCTTTGGATATCTGTTCACACTCAGGGAAATTATTTCCTCAAACTATTTTTCACTGCCTTTAGAAACATGGTTTTGGGGCACACCTGGGTGGTTCGGTTGGTTGAGCATCTGATCAGCTCTTGATTTGGCTCAGGTTATGATCCCAGACCTGCGGGATCAAGCCCGTGGTCAGGCTCTATGCTAGGTGTGAAGGCTCCTTAAGATTTCTCTGTCCTTCCCACGCTTGTGTTTGCTCTAAAAGACACGGTTTTGACTTTGTGCTTTTCTTGTCAAGTTTTTGTTTTGTTTGGCTTTTTTGTCAAAAAACAAAAGAGGGGGGATCTGGGAAGCTAAATATCTTTCTGTCATAACAGAAAAAAATGAGGCACATTTAAAAATTTTAAGTGTTAATCTGAGCACAAGTCAATTTAAATTGAACAACTGTCAAACCACAGCAGTGAGGAGTAGTCCACCGACAGGACCTTTATAGAGAAAAAAGCAGCAGCAAGGCAAAGACATTAGTGATGGACTATCGCTTAAGCCATTTGCTATTTGTGATTGGGATGTCCTGAAGTTTCAAATTTGTAACATGCAGGCCTTTACAGGCTTAGATTTCTGTTTCCTTACCAAAGCTATAACAGCATTAGAGCAACCTCAGTCTAATGGGCCTCTGGTTCAAGTAATTAAATAGCAGACTTTTTTTCAGTTTAGAATTTAATTGGATTTCACTTGAAAAGAGAATAGATAGCAGATAGTAATTCAACAGTATCCGCCATAAGAAAATGTAACAAAGAAGCATAGGTGAATAATTTTCAGGTTTCCTGTGACTAAGATTATGTTCTCCCACCTCTTCACCTATTGGTGTCCATTTATTCTTGATTTATTACACTTCCTTTGTGGAACTTCCCAGATGCCCCATGCCAAGGTCAAAACTCCATTCAAGGGCTTCCTTAGCACTTTATGTCCACCAACCTTTCATTACTATTTTGATTTACCTACTTGTTTCTTCCACTAGAATACATATTCTGTGTATTCAGACTGTCATGCTAAACACTGTTAAGTAGCACTAGCATGCTGCCTAGTACAAAATAAAATGACATGAACAGAGTTAACCATTTGGTCAGTTGGTGAATGAGTTTGAAAGATCACAGGGGCACCTGGGTGGCTCAGTTGGTTAAGCCTCCGACTTTGGCTCAGGTCAGATCTCACGTTTGTGGGTTTGAGCCCCACGTCAGGCTCTGTGCTGACAGCTAGCTCAGAGCCTGGAGCCTGCTTCCGGTTCTGTGTCTCTTTCTCTCTCTGCCCCTCCCCCTCTCATGCTCTGTCTATCAAAAATAAATAAAACATTAAAAAAAAAAGGAAGAAAGAAAGATCACAGACTGACATCAAATTGGGAGGGAACTATAAAGCAGATTCAATGCCTGGGCATTTTTTAGCCACTGGAAAAACTGAATATTCTCTATTTGGCCATAAATCAGTGTGCAGCCTTATGAGCTGCTAGAACCCATTTGGTTCCAGAATGGAACCAAAACAAGGAAGCAGAGTCAAATATAGGAAGGGCCATGTTTAGTGATAGTTGGAACATTGGATAAAAATTCACTAGATGCCAGAATCTGCCTCTGCTTTCCTTTGTAAAATCTGTGAACACATTAGAAACTGTGTTTCTTCTCAAAAGTAATCACATGACACCGCACTAACCTGTTACAGCAGGTGACAAACTGCATTGCAAGGATTTGTTTCTATCTGCATTCTCCCCTCCTGCCACCCCTCTGGGTTCCAGCCATGGCATGTCATACAGCATAGTGAAGATTCTGTACATCTTTGCAGAATTAATAAATAAGTGAATGAGTAAGAGCTGCAATGGAGTTCTGGGGCACTTGGGTGGCTCAGTTAAGCATCTGACTTTGACTCAGGTCATGATCTCATGGCTTAAGAGTTCCAGGGCCGCATCAAGCTCTGTGCTGACAGCTCAGAGCCTGGAGCCTGCTTCCAATTCTGTGTCTCAGTCTCTCTCTGTCCCTCTCCCTCCTTCCCACCCCCCACCTCAAAATTAAATAAATATTAAAAAAAAAATTTAAGAGCTTGCAAACCAAGTTTGCAAATATTTTTATCCTAGGCAAATTGAAGAAGTCCTGTTTTCTAATTATATTTTTAAAAAATCATTAGCGGTCAACCATTTTTACTTTCATTTTTCTGAAGGTTTTAGGAGGAAACTGCAGTGGATGAATTTGTTGGAGAACGATGCCCACACTGGAGGTCCTCAGCTTGTTTCTAGAGGAAGTGAGCATGGAGACTAAAATTTCCCAACCCAATCTAGTGGGTTCAAATTTGTCATGATTCCTTGATTTAACTTACAATCTTATCACCTTTCCTCGAGAGGCAATGTTTGCTCTGAGCATTCCCTCTGGGCATGCAAAACTGGAAAACTGAGAAGCATATTTAAATGCAACATTATGCTACAAAAATGTTGGCAATGCGACCAGAGTTGATGATGTGTGCTATTAGATATTTCTGAGACTTTGCTTTGCCTCTGGTTAAGAGTTTTCAATAATTGCCTTCTTGGATAAAATTGGGACGCGAACAGAGAAGTAAACTCCATCATAAAAGCCACAGGTTTCCACTATACAGTGTTCTTAGAAACCCTGTTAAGAAGCAAAGATATTAAAAATCTATCTTTTGTGGGGCACCTGGGTGCCTCAGTTAATTGAGCATCTGACTCTTCATATCAGCTCAGGTCATGATCTCAGTCACGTGGGATCAAGCCCCACATTGGGCTCTGTGCTGAGCATGGGGCCTGCTTGGGATTCTCTGTCCCTCTTCTGTCTCTCTGCACCTCCCCTGTACATTTCTCTCTCACACACATCTCTCTCAAAATAAACTTAAAAAAATACATCTGTTTTGCTTTCGTACATTTGTATTCTGTGAATAGGGTGACTTTTAAACTTAAGTAATACTTACACACTGACTAAATAAACTGGGGCTCTCTTCTGGAGCCAAGAGAATAAAATAACTGGACTCCAACATTGGCTGTGTCTCAGTTACTGATGCAGTAGGAAAAAAAATTAGTTCAAAGGAAGAAACCTTTAGTATATATGACAGCGCTTTCCCTTTCCAGAACCTATGGAACACAGGAATACCAGCTGTTATTTTTTTCCTGCTTTACCTAAATTCAACCTTTGAATCCTAAACTCAACTCCATGTGGTCACTAGCATGCATATCAAATGATTACCAATACTGACAAATTTAATGTTGGCCTAACATCTCAGACTTGGGGTGCTGGCCTGTATGGCTACCACCAGGGGATAAGCTTTCACCTGGTGACAACACCCTGAATTGCAGCAGTAGCACCAAGAGGAAGAATGCAACATTTTAAGCCTAAATAAGCAATTCAGATCTAAGAATAGTGGCAAACGTAAGCTGTTAAAAATAGTGGCTTAGAGGAAACTTCTATTTCTAGAATCCCCCAACTCAAGGTCATCTTTTGATATTTTAATGGTTTAACCAATTTGTTACATAGATGGACCAAAGAATTTTCAACCAGATCCATTTACTTCAGCAGGTATTTACTCATCTCCTAATGTATCAATAGCACATCAATCAATTACTTCAGGACTTTAAAGAAATGTTTGCTTCAATACTCGTACTCAAGAAGTTTATAGTTTATACTCAAAAAGAGATGTTAGAAATGACTCGAATGCTAGAGTTAGCAGACAAGAAATTTAAAGCCACAATTATAAATATATTCAATAGTTTAAAGGAAATTAGTCATAAGGAATGAAGATGTGAAAAATAAACAGAAAAATAAAAATAACCAAATCAGAAGGTTAGAATTGAACATACAGTAGAGGAGGTGAAAAATTTACTAGATGAGCTTAACATGAGATTGAAGACAAAGGTTATTTAAATAAATAATGGCAAAGGATTTTCCAAATTTGGTGAAGATATAAACTTTGATACTTGAAATTCAGTTGACCAAAATAGAGTCTGATTTTCTTTGCGTTTCCAATAGTAAAAACCAAAGATGAGGAGGAAATCTTTTAGGAAGCCAGAGAACACTTATGTGTTCAGAGAAGAAAAATCTATGTATGAATGATGGCTTATGTTCTATAGATAATGGAAATGATAGAAGGTAAAAAAAAATAGCATGAAAAAATACTATCAATACAGAAATACACAGAAATATTTTAACATGAAAGAAAAATAAAAACAAAAGTGAACTCACTGATGACAGATTATACTAACTTAAATGTTATAGTGTTATAGGAAGTTTTTTAGGCTAAAAGAAATCCATGTATGGAATCTCAGATCTACAAGAAGGACTGAAGAGCATCAGAAATCCAAGTACCTGGATTAATACATTATACTTTTTTTTCCATTGAATTTCTTTAAAGCCTTTGAATGTTTACAGCAAACGCTGTACTGTAAGATTTAGATGTATATGTGTGCACATGGTATTAGCACAAAGGACAAGGTAGAATGTCAAATGGTGCTGTACTACTGAAGGTTTAGATATATTCCCTCTACCTAAATTGTAATTCATTGGGGATGTATACTCCTACCTACAGCAGTCAAGAGAAGTAAATGCCTAAAGGTGTAATTTAAAATCACTAGAGATATTACGGGTTGAATTTGTCCCTCTCAAAGTCACATATTAAAATTTGAATCCTCAGGACTTTATACTATGACCTCATTTGGAGGTAGGGTCTGTAGGGCTGTAATCAAGTTAAAATGAGATTAGAATGGACCTAAATCCAACAGAATTGGTATCCTTACATAAAGGGGAAATTTGGAGACAGATAAGGAAGAAAGCAGTATCAACATGGAGACGGCCATCCATAGACATTTACAAAATAAATGAAAGACATGCATTTTATAGAAACTGAAGAGGTGATTTTATTTTTTTTTTAAATGTTTTTTTATTTATTTTTTGAGAGACAGAGAGAGGGCGAGGAGGGAAGGGTCAGAGAGACAGGGAGACACAGAATCCGAAGCAGGCTCCAGGCTCTGAGCTGTCAGCACAGAGCCTGACGCGGGGCTCGAACCCACGAACCATGAGATCATGACCTGAGCCGAAGCCAGACATTTAACCGACTGAGCCGCCCAGGAGCCCTAGAGGTGATTTTATAACATAAAAATCTGAAGGACATAGAAAAGCCCTAACAATCTTGGAAGAACAAATCTGAAGGACTGCCATCACATGACTTTCCATCTTAGTATAAAGCCATAGTAATAATGTTAATATTGGCCAAGTAACAGGCAAATAGAGCAATTCTTATATAGTCAGATAACCTTGTTGTCTTTGTGGGTGATTAACAACTTGGAGCAAACAAAGTATTTCAACAAAGTGATGTTGTACCAACTGAGTATCCACATGAAAAAAACTGTAAACACTATCCCACAAAAATTTTGCGATGGACCATAAACCTTATTACCAAAGTTAAAACAATAAAGCTTCTAGAGTAAAGCACCGAATGCTATTTGCGGTCTGGAGTTAGGCAAACATTCTTTAAACAAGACACAAAGCAATAATCATAAAAGAAGAAAATTGATACTTCAGACTCCAAGTGGAAACTGCTTATCAAAAGACACCATTAAAAATGAAGATAGAAGCTCAGAATGGGAGAAAATATTAGCAAAACAGTATTTCTGGCAAAGTATTTACTTTCAAAAGACAACTCTGACGGTTCAATAACCTACGACAATCTTGTAAAAATTAGCAAAACTTCAACAGATACTTCACAAAGAAAGATCTACCAATTGTCAACAGAGTCCTAAATAAAGCACTTGAAATCCTTAGCCCTCAGTAAAATGCAAATGAATACCATAGGAAGACAGCAATCCACACTCTAAAGATGGCAAAAAGATGGACAGAACTAAATAATAAGACAGAGCAAACAGAACTCTCACACTTAGCTGGTAAAAATGCAAAATTATACAACCACTTTGGAAAAGATTAATAGTTCACCAGGTTAAACACAGACCATCCCTTTTCGCCTAGGAAATAAAAACACATGTCCATGAAAAGACTTTCAGGAATGTTCATAGCATCTAGCAAACAGCTATAAACCCACCATGGGTTTGCAAACTGAGCTATGAACACGGAGGGGGGGCGGGCAGGAAGGGGCCACTTGCGATCAGAAGGCAGCAGTCTGGACAAGCAAGGGAACACACTTGAGGCATGTCCTCCACACCATAACCAAATCTCTCTACCACCAGCCAGAATCTTAAAAGTTTAGAGAGCCGCCTTCTCCGGACTCCGTCAGGAATTCAGTCCAACTTGTTACTCTCAAGGCTGTATCCTTGAACAGATGCCTCTGGCCATGGTGAAGGTGAGCAGATCATACACCCAAGGTTGGAGGAGAGGCTGAAAAATCCTCCAATTGTCTGGATCTAGCTCTGAGGTCAGCCATTGATGACTTCTCAATGGATGTCTTCCAACATCAACACGCAAATGGTGGTACCTTCATACAAGGGATCCAATTCAGTAATAAAATGTATTACTGATGCAGGAACATGCAAGAATTACATAGGTGTTATGCTGAGCAAAAGTAAGTACACACTAAAAAGCACACAATTTTATGACTATGTACAAAAAATTCTAGAAGATGACTATAGTGAAAAACAATTAGGAAAGGGGGGGGGCTCTAGGAGCAGGGATTCAATTACCAGAATTTCTCTAATGACAGGAAAGTTCTGTCCCTTGATGGGGCTGGTTACAGTGGTCTATGTGTTTGTAAAAACTCTATACATACGATTTGTACATTTCACAGTCCATTGAGAGCTGGAAGCAAAAACACTGAAAGTAAAACACAGCTTCATCAAGAATAAAAATGTATATATATACCATAGACAAAAATCAATGCAATCAAGATTTTTAAAATTAAACTTATTGTATTGTAATACTGCCTCAGTTATAATTCATATAACATGCCAGCATATTGCCAATTTGGTTCTCACTGGGGACTCCAAGCAACACTAAGATAGTATATGAAGGAAATACATATGATAGCTTTGTCCAAAGTCAAAAAGCTGAGAATAAGATGATAAAGTTTTCTCAAAGTCAGTTTATTCTCCAATACATTTTTAAAAAACATATATACTTGCTGTTAACAGCTTGCTTGAATGTGCTGACAAATATCACTATAAAGCCAGACTCAAATATTAGTTGGAATATTTAGAAGTGTGATTTCTTAAGTCTACATCATCAGTATGCCAGGGAGTTCTGTATACTAAAGAAACCTATCTTCATGTTACTATTAATAGAAAGCAAGTTTTCTACTTACAGAGGTGCTAATTGTTACACTAGACTTAAAACACAGTAACATCCTCTCATATTAGCAACAAGGTATCGGAATCTCCAAGATGTCATACCATGAAAGATGTCATACCATGACATCAAGTTTGAGATCCACGGTCATTGACACTCAGGCAGGTTAAAGCATGGTGTCTATGGATTTTATGAAAGAAAAAATCTTGAAGTTGGGGCTTAGTTGAGTCTTAAGGGTGAAATTCTACAAGGTCAAAAAGGCTAGGGAAATTCTAGCAGAGACTATGCAGCATTGGGATTAAAAGCCCATATTGAGTGTGAGGTTGACAAGAGCTCAAACCCTGACATTGGTACTTAGATTTAAAAATATGCTCAAGGTCACATAGTTAAGTCTCATGTTCTCCATAAAATCATACCTATTTTTCAGGGTTGTGATGACCTCTGTAAATAATGCCTGGCACAAATGTGATCAAAATCAATGGTTATTCAAGAACGTGAATGAAGCTACAGATATTATAAATAAGCACATCATTGAGGGATTATTTGAAGGGACTAATTTTCTCTAAAAGATTTTTCTGGGACTGGGTGGGAGATAAGACTATGTAGCTTTATATACAGGATTAGAGAATTTCTAACAATCATTGGGAATTATGCTAAGGAATCAAATGTAGACAAGTGCCTAAAATAACTTCTAACATAATTTATGACCAAGGACTCCATGCCATTTTCATTAAAGAAATCTTTATCTTTTCATAGGTGCATGGAAACTTGTGTATTAGTATGTATACAGTGGAATAAATTCTAGGTATTTGCAGATGTGTAGTCACTGTGCTAAGATATTCAGAGAAACAATTTATTCCAGTTAGGTCTTGCTAATTTGCCAAGATTAATGACTCATTTTCCAACCTGGTACTTCCCAAGAGAGGTCTAATTTGGCTACAGTTTTTCAAATGTATTATTCTGTTTGTTGTATGCTCCTGGACTTTAGTGTTAAAGATGTTCGCTCCCCAACACATCCTGAGTAAAATCTGGAGACAGTAGCTTAGTATGTTTCCACACATTTACCTATTATCTCAAGAAATAGAATCTGCTTCAATTATTCTAATTGAAACTGTTCTGTAACTCATAAGGGAGCCTGATACACTGTTTTCTGTATACTGAAAATAAAAACATAGAAAATTATGCTAATTTCAAATAAATTCACACCCAATGTTTCTCATTATGAAAAAAGAGCAGCTAGCTGGCTTATTTAGTGATACAAGCAATATTTTTCTCAGTTGGTATTTTTCTAAGAATGTCAGGCTAGGAAAAGGATTAGAATACTGCCTAGAAAATAGCCATTAGGTTACTGTTATACATAATGGATTCCGAAATGGCAAAGTGACATAGATCTATTTATTAACAGGATGACCTACTTCTTCCTGACCTAACTGCTGCTTGACCTGGTTTTACATGTTTGAGATCTCATTTGTGAGGTCCTTCATCTTTTTTCTAGACATCTGGTGACTTCAAAGGCTTGAAGATATCCTCCTTTGCTTTAGGAAATAGGTCAGAAACGTTTCCATGCACCAGCCTTTTCTCAGTGTTACAGTTAATATACATGTGGGTCTTTTGAGCCACACCAAGCATAAATTCGAAACCACGGATGCCATCATAGATTTCACAATGCTCATGCAGACACTCATATGGCTATTGGGAATAGCAGGAAGACTAATGTGCCTACTCCAGTTTTTGCTTTAAGGAAGAGCTTTTCTGCATTTCAGGCAACAGGGCCTCCATACACTTTGACTTGAAATGAGTTCAATTACAGACTCCAGGCTCCAGGGAAATCCTGGCCCCAATAATGGGTTTTCTCAGGTTGCCTTATACCCCAAGCCTCAGTCATCTTTTTGCTCAAAATTGCACGAGAATTGTGTTGTTGTATAAAGTAAGTAGCAGCCTTGAGCAAAAACAAATTCAAGAAGCATTCCTGGGATGAAGAAAGTCAACCTTTGAGAAAAGAACTGGATGGATTCATTACTGCCTCAGGTGAAAAGTAAATACAAGAAAATTCCCATTTTAGTACAGTCTAGCCTTTGCAAGGTCAACTCTTAGGATTCCCTTTCTCTCACACTCAATTCCAGCCACGCTGGGTATCTCTGGCTTCTAAAATATGATGCCTTCTCTCATCTTCGGTCTTGTTACACTATTTTCTCTCTGACTCCCCACAACATATACCTTCCCTTACTTTACTGAATTAATTCCTGTCTCTCAGACTTCAGCTTAGTTAGCTTGTTTCAATGAATCCTTCCTTGATGCTCCCAGATTCTCCTTAAAGGACATTCCTAGGCACTGCCTTAGTACCCTCCAACCCTTTACCAATAAATGAGGTTCTAGGCAGGGAAAATGAAAATATAGAAAATATTGGCTATCTACAGTAGTAAAAAAAAAAAAACTAGAAATATTGGAAGCAAAAGTATTATCTCCCATGGCCTGAATTCATTCTGACGAAGTTACATCTGGCCTATGGAGTTTAAAAATTTGGTGATACAACATTGTGTGTCAACTATACTCAAAAACTTTTAGTAAAAACAAAAGTTTAAACAAAAAAATGGGTGATATTCAAGATTTCTGGCTTCTCCTTAAAATCACAACATCTAAAAACACTACACTTATGTTTTAAGACACCAAAATTGACTAGGGCTGGGGAGCATATGCCTTTGAGAGGGCAAAATGGGCTCCAATTCACCACAATCCCCATCACTCACTAGCCTGTCATAGTTCTCTTCTGTTGACTGCTGGACCATGATGATCATGTGAACTTGCAACTCTGAGGAGATAGAGGTTGAGACTGCAAAGACAATGTCCATGTTTATGTTGGCAGTGTGAAACCAAAGGGGAGACCAAAAAAAATTGCGTTAGGAGACTGAGAAATGAGAAGGAAAGGAGGAATGTGGGGAGAAATGTTTATGCAGCTTTCCTGCTTCAGTAACTGTACTTCGACTGCTCTGCATATGGCTTTTACACCAGTCAGGAAACTATTGCAGGATTGTCCATACCATGCATTGTTGAAACTTCCTGCTTATCTAGCAGTGCCCAGGTGGCTCAGTTGAGCATTCAACTTTGGCTCAAGTCATAATCTCATGGTTTACTGGTTCGAGATCCATGCTGGGCTCCAGTTAGAACCCAGTGACACTGCAGGCTGCTTAGGATTCTCTCTCTCTCCCTCTACCCAACTTGCATGCTCGCGCTCTCAAACTTCAAGAAAAGTAAGTAGCCTGGCACCTGGATACAGGTAACTACTGGACCACAGTATGCTAGAGCCAAATTTCTAGGACAAGAGCCATCTTTCAAGAATTCGCTTCAGATGCTACATTTTGATGCCTCTTACTGCCCAGGCCAACAAAATGGGGGACCCGTTTGTGCTCAGGCAATGAGGACAGCAGGAGCCCAGCGAGGATATTTAAAAGGAGTCCATGAGAAAGCAATTCTGTACTTCATTACAGACTCCTGCTCCTTTCAAAAGTTAGGGTATTCTTTAGGGTGTGATCTCCTCTCTGGAGACTAATGAAAATACATTATTTCTAGGAGATGCAAATTTTACTTTAGTGTTATGGGAAAATAGGGACACTTTAGACCATAAAATGTGCATTTTATGCTTTAGGGAGAAAGACTTTTAAACATGCCCTGTCATCCAAAAAATAAGTAGCTTCATAAAACTGCCCTAGACAAGATGAAAAGGTTGTAACTGTAAGAACAAAATCTTCTGAGACACTAAATGGCCTGCAGAATGCAATTATTGTCCATAATATTATGTTCTTCATGATACTTGGGGACCCTCCCAATTACCCCTTTCTATGCAGGTGAGAAGAGGTGCTGCCACATTGTATTGGTTGCCTATTGCTGTAAGAAACATTGGTGGCTTGAAACAAGTAAGATTATCTTGCATCTCGGGATGTCAGAAGTCCTGAAATCAAAATGTTTGCAAGGCTGCTGTCCTTTTGGATGCTGTACGGGAAAATCCATTCCCTCATTTTCCAGCTGTTAAAGGAAAATGCCTTAGTTCATGGATTCTTTTCTTCAGGCTTCAAAGCCAGTAATGTAGCACCATTCAAGGGCTCTAGAACTCTAACCATCTCTAAACATTGCCTTCCCCTTATGGATGCTTGTAATTTCATCTGCCCACCCAGATAATCCAATATAATATCTGTATCACAAAGTTCTTATCTCATTCAAAGTTAACTATTAACAGGTTCCGGGAATTAGAACAGAGACCTCTTTTGGGGGAGGGGTCATTTTCCTGCCTACAAGACAGGAAGGAGGGTCATGGAAGTCAACAGATGTGTTTCGAGAGGTCTCAAGGTATTTCAGACACAACCCAATCACTTAAGGAACACTGTTGCAGTTTCATACCTTTAATCTACTAATATGTATTTGAAATAAGTGTCTTTAGAAGCATTTTTTACTTGCATCTTGTAAACATAAATGAGACTTTAAAAATGAGAATCAATAATGGGGGCCCCTGGATGGCTCAGTTGGTTAAGCATCCAACTTTGCCTCAGGTCACAAACTCATGGTTTGTGAGTTCAAGCCCCACATCGGGCTCTATGCTGACAGCTCAGAGCCTGGAGCCTACTTCAGATTGTATCTCCCTCTCTGCCTTTCCCCCAGTTGAACCCTGTCTGTCTGTCTTTCTCTCTCTCTCTCAAAAATATTAAAAAGTTTTTAAAAATAAAATTTAAAAAAAAAGATTTGATAAGTACTGAGTGAGCATTGTATTCAACTTGTTGACCAGCATACTCTCATTAAATACTTAAATATAAAAAACAGGGGGCTATTGTCCAAGAAAAGATAGTGACTGCATTTAATTACACTATGTGGTTAAAGGAGAACATGATCTTATAGCCCCTGATAAGAGCAAGATAGTTAAGGTGTGGGGGAGGGTAGTACCAACAGTAACATTACGTGCTTACTATGTTCCCATGGGGTGATTGCTACAACTACCTTTATTTTACAGATAAGCAAGCTGAGATATGGGAAAGTAACCTACTCCAAACTTCAAGCTTAGGAAGAGAGGGGCTGAGGTTTGAACCCAGGTGTTCTCCATTCAGAGCCACAAGTTAAAAAGGTCTAAGTTTTTCATCACTGTTTCAAGGTAATGTACCTCAGGGCAGAGCTAGAGAACAGCAGAATATACATGGGAGAATATGTGATCAAGATACAGGGTGTACCAATTCTCTCCAGGTTAACCCTGCAACCCTAAAACAGACATTTGGATTTGAAACTGTTCGACTTTGTATTTGTGCACACATTTTAAAAATAAAATGCTACATAAGTCAATGAAACAATAAGGAGAGCACTTTAATACACTCATTAAATGTACGTATATTAATTAATTTACATTAAATTAAATTAAAAAGATATTTACAGCCATTTAGGGAGAGAAAATTCATTGGAGGAATGCTTTTCATGAAAACATTTCTTTCAAGTTTTCCCATCCACCTCAAAGATTCCATGACCAAGACACCCTACATCTTCCTGAGCTGGATGGTTAAAGCTCTTCCAGGCTGAAGGAATGGGAAATGTCAGGCTAACCCTCATCAGGGCTTCAAACTCTTTTGGCCTCATGTACTTGCTGTATTTGCGTATATCTCATCTTCTATACAAGCTTTGCTACTTGATACTATGCATCCAAAATCTTTGTCTTTTTAATCTCCTGAAAGCATATGGAGTTGTTGTTCTCAATGGCAGGGAGATTTTTCACACAACTTAAGATTAAAATTGCTATTTTGTGGTTGGTAATAGACAACTCCATCCCTTTTTAGCTCAAATATGGGATGAACACACATTCGCATGTGCACGCATGCAGTTAATCAAAAATAGAGGAGACCACTCACCTCCAACTGGCCCCAATTGCAGGAACAAAACTTACCTAACAAAACCAAACTAAGAAACCATGCAGCGCATCTCCCATTATAGACCTATAGGAAGACAACTTTGGGAGTTGGGAGAGGCTTCAGACCAACCCTCACATTTTATTGAGATGACGTCCAAGAGAGGAAATAATAATTGCCAAAGAGTCTTTAGGATAATTCCTGCTGAGGTTAGAAGTCAGATCACTGACACCAGCCCACAGTTGCACCTTAATAATGACTTAGTAACAATGGTAGCAATAACTATTATGTGCCAGACCTCTGAAAAGCAGTAGGTCATTTGTATTCCCCAACCCCCTGAGAGATCAGGTTTTATGAGCAATCCTTCTTTATAGATGAAGAGCCAGCAACATACGAACTCCCTAAGGTTATGTGTATCGTGGGGGCAAGCGGAGTTTGAAAGCCAAACTGACGCAGCCCAGCCAAGCTCTCCCCTCACAGATATCCTGCATCAACAGCCTGTCAGAGATGCTCATGCCTACACACGCACACCACTAATACCTAGTCACTCTTCGTTACTCTTCTCATTTTTATTTTCAAATGTAGCTCCATCAGGACATTCAATTTCCCTTATAATCTTAACTAAGCCTGTAAAACAAGAGCCTTCTGCTGCCCAACCACTCTTTTTTAGTTAGCATGAGTAGCGAACCAAATTAAAATGCATCAGTACTTTTTCCTGGCCATTTAGCTCTTTCAAGTCTCAGAACAGCTAACCTAACTTTTCTGGCTCAGCAATAGGACAATTATCAAATCAATGTCAGGCAATAAACCTTTGGAAAAAAATCTTGTTGATATACTACCATCAAGATGAAAATCAGGGGCACTTGGGTGGTTCAGTCATTTAAGTGACTCTTGATTTCAGCTCAGGTCACGATTTCATGTTTTGTGAGATCGAGCCACACACTTGTCTCTACACTGACAGCACAGAGCCTGCCTGGTAGTCTCTCTCCTCCTCTCTCTGCCCCTACCCAGCAGTCACTCCTGCTCTCTCTCAAAATAAACCTGAAAAAAATAAAGAAAATCAAATGCTCTGGGGTAGATCCTAAATGGTAGGTACTTTTTCTAGAAAAAAGTTCCAATCTTGTAAATATATACCTTAATGTCTTATGTTTAGGTCTTCTGAGTCAGATTTGTCAGAATAGGTAGAAAACAGGTATAGCCCGGGCTTTCCCATTTTTCATTCTTCTAACAGTATTGCCACTTCACTATTATTCATGTTTCCCTGACAATGTAGAAAAAAAGGGGGCTCAGTGATTAAGCAGTTTGCCAACGTGATAAATGTCGAGTCTAGATTTGTATCCACATTTCCTCTGAGCTTCCAAAGCTCATGCCCCTCACACCACAGCCAGGAGGGAACATGCTTTTGCACAGGTGTTGCATTCTTTCCTATTCAAAGCAGAGTGGACAGTGGTGGGTAGGCCTTTGTCTTCAGTCTATATAAATCCTACTACTTCCATGTCAGTTTCCAAAGCCACAGGTTAACTCCAGGAGATTAGGTAGTATAGGTGGGAGGGGGCAGAGGTCATGCTTCAAATGCCAAAAGCCTTTAAGGCAACTTTATATATAAACCTCAGAGCTAAGAACACCTTTATTCTTAAAGGCACTTACAAAAGGTCATTTTTAAGATGCTCATATCTGTAAGTTTCCTGTTTGTCAGGTCCTCAGATAAGAATCCGTCAATAGTGACTGTGACAATAATCTTTCTCTGCACCTAGGCCTCCTCTCTGTTCAGTGGGAGTCCCAGGTGGTAGAAAGGACATATAGACCCACTATTTTTCTGAAAAGCACTCTGTCAAGATAGACTTCTTAAAAATGGAAGCCAAAACTATCAATTACTTATTATAGGCTAAGTTATTCCTGAGGCGTAAAGACTTTCAATTCACTCACATCTTTATGGCAAAGGAATTTCAGAATAATAAAAAGACATCATAAAGCTAAGTATATTTGAAATTATATTTGCTCAAGATAAACAATTTAATTCAAGAGAGGAGGTGTAACATGGAGATTTTGTCCTTTGGGTATATGCATCCATAGTTATAAGCATATAAATTAGCTACAGAAACCATTATTTCCAGATCCTAAAATCCTGAAAAACACCCTCACATAGGCAAACATGTCCTGCTGGCAATGAGAGGACACAAGACCTAAAGAGAACTGCTAGTCCCTCCCTCACCCCAGTTATTCTCTGGAGTCCCCTTAGCTATGTACACGTGGACCCTCAGCCTCTAGCTGTCCCTTCACCAGTGGGGGTGGGGGTGGAAGAACTGAGGTTCATCTTCACTGTGAAATAGGGCCCATATGCAGCACCAGTCCCACGTGTCCATGGGTCGCCCCTGAAGCTACACCTGACCACCGTCCTCCACTTTTGGGCTCTTTCATCTGTGGAAGAGCAATTCTAAGAGCCCAATTTAGCTAGTAAGATACATCTTTGTCTCAATTCTGTTTTAGCAATCTCTGCCAAGCACATATTTAGTGATGAAGATGTTCAGAGACAGTTACAAGGTTGCTCCTCTGAAGGTTATTTTTTAATGCCCCACTATAGGGGTTGCTTGATTTAGTCATTCACCATGACGTGGTAGATGTCCGTGGCAAAAGGTCAGTTAACACTGGTTATGATGAATACACTTTAATTCCATTTTTATGTTCACAGACACACATGCACCAGTGGACACACACCCCAGTGCATAGTGGGAGTCTAGGTATTTTCAGTTTTCCTTTATATAGATTTTCTATTGTTTTCTACACTAAAAACAAATCCTTATCACAAAGTCTTCATTTAACTTTTTGTGTACAAGATGAAAGAAAAAGCCTAGAAACCAGGATGACAATTAGAGGGTGAATCAGGTACCTCACCCTCTGTCAGGCTATCCTGATGTGTCACCTCATCAATGCCAGCCTCTCTGGCCCTCTGTTTAAAATTGCAGCTCCCACCCCGGACACTCAATATCTCCCTGCCCATAGTTATCTTCATAGCACTTTTTGCTAGGTCTTCTTAATAGGTCATATTTTTTTCCTTGTTCTTTTTCTCCTCTCTCTCTCTCTCTCCATAGAGCATCAGCTCACTGAGGGCACTGACTTGATTTTGTTCACTGCTGCATTGCTGGTGGTCCCTAGAATAGTGACTGGCCCTACCCCATGGATGCTCAAAAACTAGCTGTAGAATGCTGCACTATTAACAAAGAACTCAGACCACATCAAGAGTCAACAATGTTAGATTCTCCAATGTACAAGGCTTGTTAAAAAAAAAAAAAAGGAAACAAAGCAAAATCTTAGAGTAATAAGATATAGGAGTGGGGCCAGTTGAACTGTATCAGAGCAATAAGATACAAATTCAGTAGTCCACTGAGTAGAACAGTACAGGGTTAGAGGAGGAGGGAATCCATCACACTTCTCTCTGGTTACTCAGCTTCTCTTTAATGAGAGGTCAGAGAGGTAGAAGTAATGCTGAAAGAAAACTGAACTCTAAAGCAAGCAGGATATAAAAGCTCTTCAGTTGCTCTGCATGAGGTCTGACTTGTTGACTACAACCATAAGTGAAAGGACTTATCTGCTTTAGGTGCCCACAATACCCTGGGCTACCTTGTTATAACACCACAATTTATTACAATTAATTACTGCTCATTTAGAAAGTCAGGTCTTTGAGCCTAAGCATTGCATTCCATTCACTGCTGAAGCCTCTGAACCCATCTTCGCACAAGTCCTTGGCCAATATATGTTTTATTTATTACTTGACCACAAGTTGGGGCACTAGAAAAATTTGATTCACACTACTTGACCACAAGTTGGGGCACTAGAAAAATTTGATTCACACTAAGGGAACTTTAAGTATCAGCATTAGAAAAGTAACAGAAGATAGAGAACACAGAACAGTCTGATTTTTACAGAAGTAGAACAAATATTTTGGCAAATTGTTCACTGATGGATTTTGTTGTTGATCTCGGGCCAAACTCTACACTGAGTAATTGAACAAAGACTGCCTAAATACTTCAGAAAGTAAGTTATGATCAATAAGGACCGTCATGAGTTCATGTAGAAATATTCGTGTCTGGCCAGCCAGATTTTCTCCTCGGTGACAGTAAACATTTTTGAAAACTGTGAGGAACTTTTTATTCCTGCAAGGTGTTGAGAACAAGAGCTAATCGAGTGTCTTTGTAGACAATGTCTTGCATATAACAGGTAACAAAAGAAGATTAGGCTAATGCTTTCAACAGTACTGAGGATTTCTTTCCATCAAATATTGGGCAATGTGGATGCTTGAGATCATCTATCACTTTTAACTTGGGAAAGACTCAGGTTGAAGGAAGCAATGAAATAGATGCCAGTGGTCACAATAGATGGATAGCTTTGTCTTTTTCTTGAATTTTCTCTTTCATCTCTTCAGAATCAAACCAAAATTGTATTCCCAGTACCCTTTTACTACCCGGGTCATCTACATAGAAAGGTTATTGATATGATAAATTTATTATGTTAACATGTGGAGGGTTCAAGACTGTATCACCATGGGAATTTTTTTTTCACCATGGGACTTGTAAAGGAAAATGACAGCAGATAATTATTTACGTGTAGTAACTGACATAAAGGCACAGACAACAATATGCATTCACACAAACTCAAGCTCACTTCCTCCTGCTTTGACACACACAGATGGTCTGGGAATAGGTCTACACCAACATGTGTGTGTGTGCGCACACACACACACACACACACACACACACACACCACTCACACTGGTAAGGTTAATGAAGTCCTTCTCCATTTGGGTATATATGCTTGAATAGAATTAGGTGATTAACTAGTTGTTACATAACCTTCTAATTTCTGTTACATGAAATAGAAGTTGGGGTTTTGATTTTTTACTTTGTTTTTCTGTTTGGAGTGTAATTGTAACTACTGTAGTGTAAATGATGGAAAATAATTGCATATGTTAAAAAAATAAACAGAAAAAAGAAAAAATAAGATATATATAAAGATAAAAAAAATAAAAATAAATAAATAAAAATAAATTTAAAAAAAAAAAAAGCATTCTCACGGAAGTTAGGAGGCTTGAAGTCTTGTTTTGCATAGTCCATCTAACAAGTTGTGTAACTCTGAGCAACTCACTTGCCTCCCTCATCTCTAGGTTCCTTACCAATGGAAAGGAATTTAGCACAGGACCTTAGGTCTCTATAAAGCTCTTGGGAGGACTGAAGAAGTGGGCTCTAGGGCAGTTTCTAAAGATGTCCCGGGAACACAGGACACTCTGCCTAAGGCAGCCACGACCTCTAACCCACCCGTGGAGTCACCGTGGCTTGTGTCCGGAGCTCTCCACTCACGGAGCAGCAATATCACCACACAGAACAGGCACCCGGATCAGCAATCCAGAGAGGAGAGTCAGGTCACAAAGTGGCCCCAATACTTACTATTGACGGCCAGAAGACTAGCAAGTGAATACTGGAATATACTGCTGGAAACATCACACCTTCATTGGCTAGCTTACAACTAGGAGCCACAGGTAATTGCCCTCAATTAGCCCTTTAAATTTCATGCAAATAAACCTTATCAGGAAGATTTATGTCAAGTCCAGATCCTTCACTGCCAGTAAATTTTGGGAATTTTTAGCTTTCTAATTTCTGTGGGACAAATGAGCACAGAGACCAAGACTGAATGTGAAAAGTGGGGAAATTATATCCAGCACTGTTAGGTTCTGAAATAGCAAGAAGCTGTTTCAGGAGCCAAGAAGTTCCTACTATTGGAGATGTACAATCAGGAGCCAGATAACCTTTTAACTTCAAGGAGTGCTATAGAGAAGATGGATTTTGACCAGTAATCTGCACCTCTTGCGCCTATTTTAACCCACTGGCCCCATTTCCAAATATCCTGGCTCAGTGGGTCTATGGTTGATTCCAGGCGTTTTTTGTTTTTTGGTTTCTGGATTTCTTTGGGGGTTTTTTTGTTGGTTGGTTTGTTTTTTTACTTTCTCCCAAGTGATTACAAGGCATGACTGGACTTAGAAACCACTTGACTACAACATTCAAGATCCTTCCCAGTCCTGTATATTTTCACATCTTTGAACCTAGGCCTTTAGGTCTTTAGGGCTAGACCTTTAGACTTCACAAATGCCACCCATCTCTGGTACAAAAAGTCAAATGTTACCTTCAGAGGAACACAGATCTTTGAGAAACCACAGACTGGGAACTGGGATCTCTATGTGGTACCTGATTTGAAGGAATCGCATTATCAACTATTTTGTGGTAATAAAAATGAGTCCCATGGACACACTAACATAAGGCATTCTTTCACATGAAGGATTCATTACTATAGAATGGGGAGAAGAATGCTGAGCTGTTGTTCTGTCAAAGGCATTTTAAGGTGGGAGACAGAGACAGACACACACACACACAGACAGAATATTAGCTCATCTTGGCACCTGGGGATTTATCCTCTGCACAAATACCAAACCCGGTGCTTTTATATACTTGCCCTTGAAGGGTTAGGAAATGTTTGGCTGAGCCGAAGCACAAATACAGACAGGTTTTACCGCTAGTATTATAATCAGTGACTCCAAAATGATTATTCCATCCCATATGCAGATGAAATCCAGACTGGTCACAGTTGGTAAGCATCAGGGATTTTGCTGGGACTGCAAGTCCTGGTGTAGAGGAGACCTGCACCTTATAAAGCCGGGGGAATTTTCTCTGTATCAGGCAAGATTGCTCTGAAACTTCTCTTTAGGAAGAAAACCTGTCATTTAGCCCCATGCTACAAGGACAAACTACCATGCCAGAGTCATCCAGACATAGAACAGTGGGCATCGCCTCCAGACCACCTTCGTAGTCAACTTGGACAGAGAAGGGAGACAGGCCTGCAGCGGCCCTTTTGTAGCTCAGCTCACTGTGCATGTTTTCATCATTAATGTGTCTGAAACAAAACTCTGTACTCTCAAAGTAAAAATCCACTTCAGCTAATGAAAGCCTTGGTGCATTTGTTTGACACTGGAGACTATCAAGTTCTACACACTGAAATTTGTGAGCACACCTGAGTCTACCCAGCAGGCTCAGTTTCTTCTTTATTTTTAATTTTAAGGTTATATTCTGATAATGATTGCCTCATTACCGTACCTGTTCTTTTAGCATTTTTCACAGTCTATAAACTCAGTACTATCATTTTTCATACCTATTTCAGGTGGCAATTACTATGATATGAATAAGAAAAAGAGTTTGTCCAATGTGATGAGAAGAATGGCCCCAAATATGCCCACACACTCATCCCTGAAACCTTCAAAGGGTCTCTCAAGATGTGATTAAGCATGTGGACCTAAGGTGTGGAAATAAATGATCCTGGATTAACTGATGGGCCCATCTCTTCACAGGAGTCCTGAAAATACTTAACTTTCCCCTCAGCTGAACTGATCAGAAAAAAGTTCAAGGAGTTCTTCAATCGGCCCCTGCTAGCCAGGGAGGAAAGGCCCCCATTCAAGAAAGCAGACCACCACTAATGAACTATAGAGCCAAGGTGGGGGTGGGGGGGGAGGTCTTCCTTAGAGCCTTCAGAAAGGAAGGGAGCCTGGCCAGCGTTTTGATTTTAGCTGAGGGAGATCAGTGTTGGACTTCTGTCCTGCAGAACAGTATAATGACTTTACATTATATAAGCCACCAAAGCTGTTGGAATTTGTGACAGCAACAGTAGAAAACTAAAACATCCAGTATCTTTCCTGTCATTATTCCCATTTCATCACAAAAGGGCAGAGGCTGATAACTTCCCAGTAATAGGAAGGTAGTTTACCATTTGATAGACTTTGAATGAAGCAAGAAAGCAACATAGTTTGGAATTGAAGGCAGGTCTGTATTGAATTAAAAAGGGGCACCTCAGTGGCTTAGTCCATTAAGCATCCAACACTTGATTTTGGCTCAGGTCATGATCTCACTGTTTGGGAATTCAAGCCCCACACTGGCATCTACAGACAATGCAGATCCTGCTTAAGATTCTCTCTGCCCCTCCTGTGTACTCTCTCTCAAAGCTATTAACTTTAAAAATAAAAACTGGTGTGAACATGCTTTGTATTATACTCTGTAAAGAACCACATTAGTTTATTTCCTGCAATGTTGGGGCCCAGTAGGCCAAAAAACCTCTCCCATAGCAACTGTTGACGGCACTGCCTCCGGGGCACAGGAGAGTCTATTTAAGTGACCTTGATGGCTATGCCTCTGGGGCGCAGGAGAACTATTTGGGAAGTTGCTGAACAAGTCGAAAGACTGAAAAAATATTTGGCCTCCTGGGCTGCACATTTGGCTTCTGTTTAACCTGTCGATGATTTTCTCGTTGCTTTGCAAAAAGGCATATACTTTTAAGTTTTGAATCAACTTGGGTCAGTTAGTGACCCCAGCTTTCCTTTACGTTATTTTTGTTCCCAGCTCATTGCCTGCTGTTGGGAGCAAACACAATCCTGTCTAATATTAACTTCTTGGATAATAAGCGTCTTGCCCAGACATAACTGCTAAAGAGTCTTGAAAAAAAAAGAAAATTCTTTGAGAGACGGACTCCCTCATTCCTGTTTTGTTTTGACTTCTGTTCTCACGGCTATTCCCTCTCCCGTGATAAAAATGATCCTTCCCAGAACTTACCTAAACATTATAAAAGCAGTTTATGAAAAGCCCACAGCCAATATCATCCTCAATGGGGAAAAACTGAGAGCTCTCCCCCTGAGATCAGGAACACGACAGGGGTGTCCACTCTTACCACTGTTGTTTAACATAGTGCTGGAAGTCCTAGCATCAGCAATCAGACAACAAAAGGAAATAAAAGGCATCAGAACTGGCAAAGAAGTCGTCAAACTGTCACTTTTCGCAGATGACATGATACTCTACATGGAAAACCCACCTGACTCCACCAGAAGCCTTCTAGAACTGATCCATGAATTCAGTAAAGTTGCAGGGTACAAAATCAATGTACAGAAATCAGTTGCATTCCTATACACCAAAAATGAAGCAGCCGAAAGAAAAATCAAGAAACTGATCCCATTCACAATTGCACAGAAAACCATCAAATACCTAGGAGCAAACCTAACCAAGGATGTAAAAGACCTATATGATGAAAACTATAGAAAACTTATGAAAGAGATCGAGGAAGACACCAAGAAATGGAAAAACATTCCCTGTTCATGGATCGGAAGAATAAACGTTGTGAAAATGTCATTACTACCCAAAGCAATCTACACATTCAGTGCATCCCCATCAAAATTGCACCAGCGTTCTTCTCAAAGCTAGAACAAACTATCCTCAAATTCGTATGGAACCACAAAAGACCCCGAATAGCCAAAGTCATATTGAAGAAGAAAACCGAAACAGTAGGCATCACAATCCCAGACTTTAGCCTCTACTACAAAGCTGTCATCATCAAGACAGTATGGTATTGGCACAGAAACAGACACATAGACCAATGGAATAGAGAACCCAGAACTGGGCCCACAAATGTATGGCCAATTAATTTTTGACAAAACAGGAAAGAGAATCCGGTGGAAAAAAAGACTGCCTCTTTAGCAGGTGGTGCTGGGAGAATTGGATAGCAACATGCAGAAGAATGAAACTAGACCACTTTCTTACACCATACACAAAAATTAACTCAAAATGGCTGAAGGACCTGAATGTGAGACAGGAAACCATCAAAACCCTAGGGGAGAAAGTAGGAAACAACTTCCTTGACCTCCACCGCAGCAATTTCCTCCTCGACACATCCCCAAAGGCAAGGAAAATGAAAGCAAAACTGAACTCTTGGGACTATAGATGCTGGCGAGGGTGTGGAGAGATGGGCACCCTCCTACACTGTTGGTGGCAATGTAAACTGGTGCAGCCTCTCTGGAAAACAGTGTGGAGGTTCCTCAAAAACCTATCCATAGAACTCCCTTATGACCCAGCAATAACACTGCTAGGGATTTACCCAAGGGATACAGAAATGCTGATGCATAGGAGCACATGTACCCCAGTGTTCATAGCAGCACTGTCAACAGCCAAAACATGGAAAGAGCCTAAATGTCCATCACCTGATGAGTGGATCAAGAAGATGTGATTTATATATACACAATGGAGTACTACATGGCAATGAGAAAGAATGAAATCTGGCCATTCGTAGGAAAGTGGATGGACCTCGAGGGTGTCATGCTAAGCGAAATAAGTCAGGCACAGAAGGACAGATACCATATGTTTGCACTCATAGGTCTAACAGGAAAACAGGAGAAACCTAATGGAGGACCAAGGGGAGGGGAAGAGGGAAGGAGAGTTGGGGAGAGAGAGGGATGCAAAACTTGAGAGAATATTGAATACTGAAAATGAACTGAGGGCTGAAGGGGGAAGGGGAGGGGGGAAAAGAGGTGGTGGTAATGGAGGAGGGCACTTGTGGGGAAGAACACTGGCTGTTGTATGGAAACCAATTTGACAATAAACTATTTAAAAAAAAAAAAAAGATTCCCAAGTCTAAAAAAAGAAAAAAAAAAAAAGATCCTTCCCAGAACATGTATTTACTCTTTCAAGGACCACAAACTATGTAATCATTAAAGAAAAAATGTAATCACCTATGGTATATAAGACACTGACTATATTAGTAAAGTGTGGTATTACCACCATTCACATTGTCTGTCTTCTTTCTTATAGATACCGTGCTGACACCAACCCCCTACTCAGAGACCCTTTGACAGGGGTGTGTGGGCTGGTCCCCCGCACTGCAAGTAAACATTCATCTCTATTATAGTATTTATCTAACAGCAAAAATAATGGTCTCCCAAATATTCATTCCTCCTTTCCACTCTTATAAAAGTAGCTCCCAAGTTCTAGTTGGGAATACCGCCAATGATCCCTTGCACCCAGGCACGGCCATATGACTCAGTTCTCACTAATGGGACATCAGTGACAACTTGAGTTTGCAAATCCTACATGATGCTCTTAAATCAAGGAGGTCGCCCTCTTTCTTCCTTGTGCTCCCATAGACTTAAATGGCTGGGGTAGCAGGGATTCCCCTGTAAGAGCATTATGCCGAGGCAGGGTAGTCAACAATTCAAATATATCTACTCATTCATAGATCATAGCAACAGCAGAGTTGAGTAATTGCAATTGCCCCCCCCAAAAAAAAAGAAGAAGAAGAAGAAGAAAGAAATTGACCTTAAGGGTATTTATCATGAGCCCTTTACAGATACAGTTTATTGGCCCTAGATGATAGGAGATCAACAATATAGATAAAATTTGGGTCTTGGAACAACATTCCACAGCAGAGATGCTCTACCTACCAGGTTTAGGCTGGCCAAAAATAAACCTTCTATGTTGTTGAACACTCTATTATCAGTCTATTAGTCATAAACCTGACCTAGTAATAGCAAACAGTGATGAGGATGATGAGCACTGTTAACACATACAGTGCTTCTTACATTTTAAGACCCTTCCCGATAAATTCTACATATGCACACATTTCATCCTCATAATGTACTGTTATTTTTAATCCCACTTTACAGTTGGGGAAACTGAGGTCTAGCAGTTCAGTAACTTTTTACAGATCATACCAAAAAAGTAACAGAATCAGTAACTGGATTTCAGCCATGGGGTACCAGCATCTCTGATTTTAACCATACATTCACCTGTCTCCTGGTAGGGCCCATCTATCTCCTTACGACAGAGCAAGCCTTCTAGTCAACCTCCTGAAATTCATTTTAACAAGAGACCTATTGTGAGCATCTTAACCAAAAACAAAAACAAAAAATTATATGTATATATACGTACTCACATACACACACACCACATATACATACACACCATGTATATCTATACATATGCAGTAAGTTAGGACTGGAAATACAAATAGCAATTTGTTTTCTTCTAAATAAGGAGTCCTTATTGTATACCTAATCTTCAGACAAGGAGATAGCCTAAATTAACGATTTTAATTAAGTTTAGCAATCTTGTTTGAATTGGGCAATCTATTTGGAAATAAGGTAAAAGTTCAGAGGCATAAAATAAAGTCTGAGAATTCATGATAACAAGGAGGGTAAGAGAGGGAGAATAAGAAATGAGCAAGCTGAAATCCTGGTGTCCTTACCAGGCACTAGAAAACAAGGCAGAATACTTGACTTCCTAACTGCCTACCAGAGTTTATGTTGAAAACAGATTCAGGAAAATTGAGCTGGTTGCTCCAGATCACAGAAATAGTCAGTGAAACCTAGATCTTTGTTACTACAAGCCATGTTTCTTTATGCTGGAGTATCTTTAAGAGAATTAAATAGCAGAAAACACTGATGGTTTGTTTGGGAAGAAAAAGTTGAATGAGACCGGTGCATACTTAGAACTTTTGCAAATGATCAAGCAGGCATTTCAGAAGGCCATGAAGCACAGGACTGACCCAAGGTTGATCAAGTGTCCATAGGAAACAAGAAAATTCCCCAGGGTTGATGTAAAGAAGTGAAGTCGGTTAATGTCAAAGCACCCCTGTAAGGAGTACCAGGTCATGAAAAGGAGGTTACATCTTTGAAGAAATTATTGAGCACTAGAACAAGTTGACTGGCATATCTATTTTCGCTTCCATAGAGATTAGTTACTGATAAGCTCTTTATTATTGCTTTCTCTCAGCCTTGAAGTTCCCTTAAAGATGGAGACTATGATTAGGAAGAGCTCCATTACAACCGTGAGGTTAAATGCAAGGCATCATGGTTCCCTCAATCAATCCATTAAAAAGAAATGACCTGTAGAATTAACTCACTGTGTAATATTATCCCTCAGTTCCATACTGCCCAGAATTATTAAGGAGAAATAAAACCTTAACTCTCAAACTGAATTTGAATCATGGACTTGGAGTTGGAAAGTCTTTTTGGAAACTCTTCATTTTCCAGGTGGAAAACCAAAATGTTAGGTGAAGACAGAGGTCACACAGTGCTTTCTTGGTCTTAAAGCATGAACTCAATCTGCTGCCAAACACATCCAAAACCTTGTCAATGCCTCTGTGTTCTGTCCAGGGTTGATTTTGTTTGAGCCATGGACAGCATTATGACATATTCAGAAGGGAAGATTTGTATATATAAGGCAAAAACCAAGTTTTGTATGTATAACACAAGAACCACTGAAGATCACAAAAATGGTCTTCCCCTCAGTGAACAGAGTGGTATCTTCTAGGTATGGTCAAAGCATAGGAATTGATGTGAAGATGTGGGACAAGATGTGGCTGGGAAAATAAGCTATGACCTGGTCCCCAGGTGCTTTGTAGAACACACCTAGAAGGTTGGGTTTATTTTTTGAAGCCAAATTTGGGTTAGTAGAGGGTTTTGGCAGAGTATGACATGGCTAATTTCAGCTCATCTGCTTATTCCTTTTATAATCAAGCATAGTTCTGGTCTCTGGGATACCAATAAGGTATGTTGATGCATTCTTCCCACAAGAACCTCACAGTCTACTAGAAGAGACAGTGCTATAACATGTAATCCAAGGTAACAGGAAGGGAGCAACAAAGAATAGAGACCAAGGCAGGCGACAGTCTGCAGAGGCAGAAATGGTTCAATGCATTCTTAAGCCAAACAAAGAAGTCTGTCAATTTCACATAGGGACTCTCAGTTGACCCTTATAGTAGAATTGGGATCTAAAGGTCTACCCTCACCATTTAGGGGACAGATACTCAAGGAAGCTGCGAGACTGAGTGAGACCACACCTCAAGGATGACAGAAAGTCTAGTGTCAAACCTAGACTCTGACAATGCCAGCCACTTCTGATTACGTATGGAGAATTGTTCAACATTATGGAAACTCAGTAGGAAAGAATTTAGTAGTTTATCATGATGTCTAGAACAGAATGATGGCACATTTCCACTTTTTACTATGAAGGAGAAAAAGCAAGAAAGCCAAGGACTCAGTTCTGGTCAGAACACCTCCACAGAGCATTCAGAGCTCTAAAAACTACTTTGCAGCTTCAGTATCTTTTGAGAAGTAGACACGATTTAGCCTTCTATTTGATTGGCAGATCATGGCAGCACTTCAATCCAGCTTTTGAATGAAGAAATGTCTTATCACAACTATTATTTCTTGCTCACTTTAGTATTCACTTTGAATTCAAACTTCTGGATAGGATTCATAAGTAATTAACTAAATTAGTGATGATAAACTTTTTCTCATCCAATTGTAGTAAGATTTAAGAAAACACTCTCCTGTATCTTGGAGAGGGGGAGGTTGGTAGATTCTGGGAATTAAGGAGACTTGCAGAGCCCCAACCATTTCCCCAGGGTAACTCCCAATGACTGGCTTGTCCTGAGGCAGCCAGCTGGAGTTGGAAGTGGAGTATGGCTTGGAGTGAATGAGCAAGGCCTAGGAGCCAGACATACAGAGGTGTGTGGAACTTTCCTACCTCTGTGCTATGAGAGCCTGAAAAGTAATCTGGGGTAATTAGCATGACTTCCCAGAAAAGAACACGTCCTGCAAACTCTAAGGACTCCACAAAGGGCAGAGCTGACCCACCTAAACATTCTGGGAGGAATTCTGGTCCTTGTGGCCCTTCAAAGCATATAGGAGATAAATCCTTGAATTCCTTACCTCCATGCAGCTGGGAGAACACAGGCCTTCACAGCTGCAGAGAAGGAAAGCCAAGGAGCAGATGCTGTACGCCTTGAGGGGAGATGGACAGAATGTTTGCTAATATGGCTGGTATCTTCTAGCAGGCAGCCAGCCCCGAGATGCTGATTCTTTGGGGCTTAGTAAGCATCATTAGTGTGACTGACAGAACAGTGCTCACCTGAGCCTCTATGAGTTACACAAAAAAAATGACCCAAACACAGGGTCCCACTTAAGAAAATGGAGACCATCTAGAACAAGAAACTCCTTGAAAAAAACAACTACTGGAATAGACAGATAATGGCTTGTTAAAAGAAATTCATCCATGACCATCACTTACAGCACCGTAACACCTTCTGAACTTATTACCTCTCATTTTTAATCATGAAAGTTTAGTAGAGAAACTAAAGAATGAGTTCATAGTATTTTCAGGTAAAGATAAAAACAGCATTTCCCCATTTATGTAAAATTCTTGTGTGTATCTGAAAAAAAAAAATCAGTATGTTAATGGTCATTATCTCAAGGTGTCTTGAAAAGGAGATTTAGCTTCCTCTAAATTTTTGAGTACCGGATGAAGTATATCAAGTCATCAGAAAAGCTATGTAATAGAAATTTTACTTTTTAAAATGTTCATTTGAGAGAAACAGTGTTCAAGTGGGGAAAGGGACAGAGAGAGGTGGACACAGAATCCAAAGCAGACTCCAGGCTCTGAGCTGCCATCACAGAGTCTGACAGGAGGCTTGAACCCACAAACTGTGACATGACCTACGCTGAAGTCCAACCCCTGAGTTACCCAGGCCTCCAAATGCCGTTTTCAAAGAACAAAAGGCCAGTATTAGGAAATTACAAGTGCTTTGTAGCACACAGAGTATAAGACATGAACAGATAAACAGTAAGATAGTTTAGCTTAACTGTAAAATTAATCTCATCTCAGCTATTAGGTCTTCTGCCACATGAGGAGCAGCTGAACATGGAGGCTGAGGCAGCAACAGGAACGACAGCATCACTGATTGGATCCCCTGTAGTGCAGGCAAGAGGTCTCAACCCTCAACTGCAACATGAACACGCCTTCACTGTGCCGTGTGGTGTGGACATATTCTTCAGTCCTCTTAGAAGCCACTGTGTTTCTAAATTGTGGAGTATTAAAAGAGAATCCTCACATAGATTATTAGAAGAATTAAGTTTTTTTTAATAAAGGTTATTAAAATGTACGACTTGCAAGTGTGTATCACTTACTGAATTCTGAGCCAGAAAGGAGTAGGACCAATCAGAAACTGGAAATGCCCTCACTATGCACAGCTCACACACAGGGAGGCTTGTTTACACTGCTCAGAACTGGGAAACTCAACTCAAGTGGCACTTAATGAGGCACTTTATAAGCAACAGAAATCAATTCAAAAATTGAATTGCCAGTAATTACTGTGACTAATACTAATTATACATATCTCTAAAGAGAGACATGACAAGGACACAAAGTTTGAATCATATAATGCAAAAAGCCAATTAAGGCAAGTTGAGAAGATCACAGCTTGCCTCAGGTCACTGTTGGCCAAGAACCCACTGGTCTTCAGGCTGCAGAGCCATCCTCCTCTGCCTTAAAACAACCACCTGAGACAACTAGAGAGACACCCAGCACAGCAACCACCCCAACTGGAGAGAGAAGGGTCAGTCCAAGCCATTGTGGGCAGGTATTTCTGCCAAGTACTGTAGAAGAGAGATGCCCTTCTTAGCTTCAATGCAGTCAGAGACACACTTACGGAGCTTAACATTACTGAAAATAATGAGTATTCGTGAATATACAGTGTTTATCATTTGAACCTTAAGTCATTACAGACCCAGATGCCCAAACTCTGCATTTTTTTTTTTAAATAAGACCCTGGATCTAAGGACTATACCAGCATAGAAGAGTATGGGACACCAATAATTGCCTAGGTGACTGATGTCCTTACTTTAGATCTAGCAAGACTTTCTACCTCCTAAGAGACCTCCACTTCGCTGTGGGGAACATCTGCCCTGTGGTTTGGGTAGGATTGATTTTGCCTCCCACCTTCCCACAGTAATGCTCATTAGCCCCAACGTGGCCAAAAAAGCATTTCAGACATCTGACATAGTGATTGGCTTACTGGGGCCCCATCCAATCATCCCCAAAGCTTGACAGGTAGGTAAATGGAATGAGAACATCAGTCTTATTCTATAGTTAAGACCAAAAAGTACCTTGCATTTGGGTCACTATCATTCCTGCCACAAGGGGAAAAAAGAGCTCATGAAAACTGAGTCCTTATCAAGAACAGGGGTAAGAGAGAAAAGAAAAAGGGAAGGCAGACACATGGAGGCAGAGGGGGAGAGAAACTGTTGGGACAAACTTATCCAAGCACTCTGATCCAGCCATGCCTGCATCTAGTTTATTCATGGACTTTCTAGCTGCAAAGTTACTTTTGAAAATTTAGTTTAAAATTTGAATGATCTGAAATGGAAACAATACAGCATGAAGTATTATTAGGCCTGAATTACACAGCAGTGTCTGAATACCAACAGGGGGCAAAGTACTATTCGTATCAGAAAAGAATTCATTTGCCAGGGGTTTTACCTGTTCTTTATATTAATGTAAATTATTGCTCAGCATTTTACCATTTACAAGAGAGACCTGAAGTCAGTTTTGAACTGTATTTATAGTCATTACATCCTTTTATACCAATATAGCTAATAGAACTGTATGGAATGCTAGAGTCCTGTAGCTCTTCTCACAGATTATAAATTCAATCTCATCAGAATCCTCAAGGTGCTTAACCTGTAATATAAAAGCATCAAATGTAAGGTGGCGATACAGGAATGGATACAGCACCACTAATCACAGGTGACCTCAACCCTCATAAAACACTCAATTGTGAGACACGTTGTCCTGACAAGCTAGGATCCCCAAGTGGAACAAAATCCTGCTATTCCACTACCATCTTCTACTCAGTATTATTTGGAAGACATCCAAATGCCAAATATCTATGTATTTTTTGTTACAGAGAATTATAGCTGTTCTGAATTCAGCATCCTCCAGCTATGCCCTCTTCTGAACCCAGAAATTAGAATCCTTCTCTCAATGTCCATGATTCATCTCTCTGCCTTCAAATTTCCAGCGTTCTGGAAAGCCCATTCACCCCCACCCCCATCCATGTCTTGACTGATTTAATACTCTTCTAATACCGAGTTTGGTCCAAAGGTGCAAATCACAGATCAATTCTCACAAAATTTTAATTCCAAAATGTAGGTTTCCATCACACTAAATCAATCTTTTATGCTTGTGTTTTAAAGTCTCAAATTAAAGAAGCAATCGCTTCAGATATTTTTAAAGGTGGAAATGTGAGTTGGACATATTTCAAGTCATCATTTCAATTAAGTTTTTGGTTCCCAAAAAAACCAGACTATTTTGAAAACATTCCATATAAATATGGTCTTTAATGCAATTCTTGTTAGAATGTGTTGTAACTGCAAAATAGAATTATGTATTTACAAATGTGGTATGAAAGTAGATGAAAATCATTAATTCGGCTTGCTTGGAAAACTTAAGTTACCAAAAGCATCTTTATCACTGTTTATTTTGTGTTTATAATCACTTTTACGTAGGTACGACATTCATCTTATAAATATGTTCTAAGCAATTTTAGAATGTTTCCTGATACCAATATCTAGAAATCTTGGACAAGACATAACTAAGAATGTAAGAGACATGAACATAGGACTGACAGGCTACCTGGGGCATCGCTGATACGAAAAAACTAAGAATTTGGTTTTAACCATGGCAGGAGAGTGCAAAATCTTAAACCCTCACAAGTTGGGGCATTACCTGGGAACTTTTGCAGACATCCAAGACTGGAGGAGGAGGAGAGGCAAGAGGAGTCCATCCCAACCTCTGCTCAGGCTTAAAAGGCAGCAGGATGGGGTGAGTCTCCCAGATAATTTGTCATAACAAACCACCTGTATTAGTGTATTGCTTCATAGTTTCCATTTATTTTGTGGCTTAAAACGGAAATTTATTCTCCTGGCAGTCTACAGGTCAAAGGTCCAAAATGGGGTTTCAGAAGGCTAAAACCAAACTGAACCCAGGAATGTGCTCCTTCTGGAGGCTTCAAAGGACAAGCCAATCCTTGCAGCTTCTAGCTTCCAGATGCTCATCATGACCACCCCCTCCACCTTTAAAGACAGCTTCGAAGCATCCTTTCTCTATGGCCACCTAACTCACTCTTAGACTTATTATTTCAGGCCAGATAACCCAGGATTCTCTCCCCATCTCAAGATCCTTGATCACATGTCCCTGATCCAATTTGCCATATAAAGGAGCATATTCCCAAGTTCTAGGCATTTGGATGTGGACCTCTTTGTGGGCCATTTGTCAACCAGCACAGTAGCCATAACTTGAATCTGAGGCTTAAGTTTAGACCGGCCCGGGAACACGGGCCAAGTGACAGAAGCAAATTTTCTGGAAGAACATACCTTCAGCTTAAGTCCCTTGACACACAGATTAAGGTTTAGTACCAGGTAAACATGGACTCAGGATTAAATTTACCCCTTTTTACCCCTTGCAAGAGAAAACAAGCAATTAATAGGAGTGAACTGGAGTAACACCAATTACACACCTTCAAGAATTTCAACTAAGGACCTTGAGTGCAGCACAGAAGAGCAGTAATGGTTAAAATGTTCAGACAAAACCAAGGAAAAAAATTAAGAATCAGGAGTCCAGGGGCGCTTGGTTGGCTCAGTTGGTTGAGCGTCTGGCTTCAGCTCAGGTCATGATGTCACGTTTCGTGAGTTCGAGCCCCAAGTTGGGCTCTGTGCTGATGGCTCAGAACCTGGAGCCTGCTTTATATTCTGTGTCTCCCTCCCTCTCTGACCCTCCCCTGCTCACGCTGTCTCTCTCAAAAATAAATGAAACATTAAAATAAGAAAAATACAAAAATAAAGAATCAGGAGTCCATAAAATAATGACAAGTTTGATTAAAAAAAAATGTAAAAATTCAAATTAGAAGCTCAATGGTTGAAGTAACTTGCAGCTGACCAGGGTAGTCTGTGAACAACCAAAAGTACCATCTATACTTTTTAAAGTCATTAAAGGTATTAGGAGCTGCTAACAGGTTGAGAAATAGGAGGAAACATTCTGGAAAAAGGACAGATGAGTGAAACATAAAGATGCTTTTTACTGAGGTTATTGGTGGTCTTGTACATGCAGTGGAGAACTGGCTAAACTTGGTGCAAGGGAAACCGGAAGAGGTTTCAACAGGTTGAGGGTCCATAGAGACAAAACTCCTGCTTCAGGCACAGCTGATTTTGCCCTCCAGTCTTTTGTCAAATTCAAGATGGGGAAGGGGAGTACTCGAAGGAAGCCCCAGATCAACACCATTTCAGAAGTTGAAAACACCAGATAGTTATACCCAAAGGATGGGAGATGAAACCAACTGATCCTATCAAAACTCCAAGCCAGGGCCAACTCAGTTCAGACCTTGATTGATACAATGGGGCCAGAGCCTCAGTACTAACTGAAGAAAATTACCTCTTTGTGGAGCTTACTCCAAACTTCATTAGGAGGCTCCATAATTTTTATATACCATGTCCTATAATCAGTAAAGATTTCCAGGCATGCCAAGGAGCAGAACCTTAAGTGAAAAAGAAAATAGAAGCCAACTGATATTTAAAAACCTTTACCACCTCCAATGTAAGTGGATTAAGTGATTGCTTTAAATAAAAGAAAATAGACAATAGGAAGAATAACATAACCGAAACTTATTAAATATGAGTTACTACCCATGAAATTGTTACTATGATGTGTTTATACATCGGTTTATAGCCGATTGTACATTGCCAATAAGATTAGTGAAATGTAGGACTATTTTCTATTGAAAGTATGTGCCACTCAATAAGTGAGGAAAAAAATGGAATTTACACACACACACACACACACAAACATAAGCAGGGGGAAAAACCCAAAAGGCACATTGCCTTCGCAGAAATAAGATTTCAGCCTGAACTGTCACTAACAAAGGGAGCCAGTAAACAATGAAATAACATCTTGAAATTTCTGAGTAACTACCCCTCAAGAAGTCTACACTGAGCAAAAACATCCTTCAAATACACATTTTAAGCGAACCAAAAACTGAAATAATTCATCTTAGGCAGAGTTGCTCTAAAGCCACGGTCACAACAGTTGTTCAAGAAACGATTATCCCAGAGGGAAACACGGAAACGTAACAAAGTATGAAAAGCAATAGTGTCAGTGAGTAAACCTACATTAATACTGTCCTTACATAATCTTTTGAGTGGCTTAAACAAAAATAATTACAATACATGAATACAAGAATTCAGAAGATGGGGAGTTGATTCTCAAATGTTTCTTCATGCTATGATGGAGTTTCAAAATACAAAGAACTCACAAAACTACCAAGTGTAATAGACAAATACACCGTGTTAGATTTCAACACTTTTGTACAATATAGAAAGTAAGGACATGGAAGATTTGATAATAATTAACCCAAATGACAATCCTAGAACACCTGAAGAACAGTATATAATCTTTTTTTCAGTTATATCTGGCACCTTTACCAAAATTTACCATGAATAACCCAGTCTGGATAAACTTTCAAAGATTCACATCATAGGAAATATTATTTTATATACATGTAATTTATTGTCAAGTCAGCTAACATAGTGTGCTCTTGGTTTGGGGGGTACATTCCCACGATTCATCACTTACATATAACACCCAGTGCTCATCCCAACAAGTGCCCTCCTCAATGCCCATCACCCATTTCTTCCATCCCCAACTCCATCCATCAATCCTCAGTTTGCTCTATCGAGTCTCTTATGGTTTGCCTCCATCTTTAAAACTCTTTTTCCCTTTCCTTTCCCCCATGGTCTTCTGTTAAGTTTCTCAAGTTCCGTGTATGAGTGACATGATTTCTGTCTGACTTATTTCACTTAGCATAATACCCTCCAGTTACATCTACATTGTTGCAAATGGCAAGATTTCATTCCTTCTCACTGCCAAGTAGTATATTTAGAAACCACATCTTTATCCATTCATCAGTTGGCCATTTGGGTTCTTCCCATTATTTGGCTATTGTTAGAGTTGCTATAAACATTATAGTACATGTGCACTCCTGTACCCTTTGGATAAATTGCTGGTAGCACTACTGCTGGGTTGTAGGGTAGTTTTTAACTTCTGAGGAACCTCCATACTGTTTTCCACAGTGGTTGCACCAGTTTGCATTCCCACCAACAGTGCAAAAGAGATCCTGTTTCTTTGCATCCTTGCCAACATCTGTGGTTTCCACAGTTGTTAAATTATAGCCACTCTGACTGGTGTGAGGTGGTATCTCAATGTGGTTTGATTTCTATTTCCCTGATGTGTGATGTTGTGCATCTTTTCATGTGTCTGTTGGCCATCTGGATGTCTTCTTTGGACAAGTGTCTATTCATGTCTTCTGCCCATTTCTTCGTATTTACCACAATGAAACAAGATTTGTAATAGGTAACTAAAAGTATCTGGAAAAGTTATAATATTTGGAAATTAAAAGTTTTCAATAACCTGCAAGTGAAAGAATTAAAAAGGGAATTTAGAAGTGATGTCAGAAAGATGGAATTGGAAATCCCAGTGATTGCGTCCCCTCCCAGAAATATCAGTTTGAACGTCTGTACACAAATGTCTCATCAAGGAGGATTCCAGGTGAGGGATTACAGCACCCGGGTGGAGCACAGGAATCAGAGACACATTGCAGACTGTGGGAAAGACAGTTCACATTACCCCTGTCACACCTCCCCTAAACCCAAGCAGCCCAGAGAAGGGAGACCCCCTCTTCATGGATAGAAAGATGAAATGAGCACAGACTTCCCCCCAAACCCAGGCAGGCACCAGCCCAAGTGACTCCAAAAGCCCTAGGCTCCCAAGCCACCTTCCATACTAGCTGAGTCCCAAGGTCCCAGACTCCCAGCTGACTCCAGCGAACTGAGGCTTCAGGTGGACAACCAGAAACCGAAGCCCATGCTAAGCCTAGCACCAGGTCTTTTTTCATGTTCCCAGGCTCCCGAGCCACCCCAGTGCCATACTGGCTCCCATAACCCCTGGCCCATACCTGCCGTGGTGCCAGGCCAGCTCCAAAAGCCCTAGGATCTAAACCTGCTCTAGTGCCAGGCCAGCCTCCATGGACCTACACTCCCAATAGGCTCCCATGGGCCCAAAATCTGGGTCCACCCAGCACCAGACTGGCTATCCTTCAAACTCCCTTTTAGATTGGTCTCTACAGACATAGGCTCCTGGCATACCACATTGCCAGGCCAATCCCTGTAGTGCCAACCTCCAGATCAGCTCCCATGGGCTCAAGCTCCCCATCTGTCGTAGGACTAGGCCAGTACCAGTGGACCCAGACTCCAAGCCTACCCTAATGGTCCCGAGAGCCTGGCTGGCCTACATAGATGGCCGAAGTTTCAGGCCCCATCCAGCAGACCCAAGCACCAGGTGGGCCCTGATAAGCCTAAACAGCAAGCTTGTGCACCTGCTAATTCCAGTACCAGAACCACCTGGGACTTCAGCACAAGCCTACCTGTGGACATCACCAGAGAGCTCGCCTCAAATCTCTGTACTGGAGGACTAGTGAAGGGCTCTCCATGACAAAGCAAAGCAAAAAGGTGCCTACTTCCTCCAAGGACACAGACAGCAATGCAAGAAATAACCCACAGTAGATACACAGAGGTAAAGGAAAGGGAATGAAAGCACATTACCATGCAAAAATCAGTAATTCATAAAGGCAGGCACCAGGAGACCTAACAAGAATGAGGAACTACAAAACAGCCACAAAACAACTGATAAAATGGCATTATTAAGTCACCAATCATCAATGATTACTTGTAGTATAAATGTATTAAATTCTTCCAAAAGGTATAGTTCGGCTAAATGGATTTTAAAAATAAGGAAACATACTCCATGTGACCTACAAAAGACTCACTTCAGCCTTAACAACACACATTGGCTCAAAGTGAATCAAATGGAAACATACTCCATGTGAATGCAAAAAAGAAACAACAAAATAGTATTTACACAAAACAGACACCAAGTTAAAAATGTGGAAGACAAAAAAGTCCTAATGATAAAATGTTATGTTTTATAACATTACAAAACATTTTACTGGCATAAAAATGGAACAGAATCAAGAGCCCAGAAATAAACCCATATGTCTATGATCAATTAATGGAGAAAGGATAGTCACTTCAATAAATGTTGGGGAAAATTTTTTTTCCAGTTTATTCTGAGAGAGAGAGACAGACACACACACACACACACACACACACACACACAAAAATGGTGAGGGACAGAGAGTGAGGAAAAGAATCCCAAGCAGGCTCCATCCACACTGGCAGCACAGAGCCCAATGTGGGCTTGAACTTACCAATCAGAAGATAAATCATGGTTTTGACTCAGGTCATGATCTGACACTCAGGCCTCCCAAGAAACTAGATGATTACATGCTAAATGGGAAGTCTTATAACCTACATAAAAACTAGCTAAAGAGCAAAGATTTCAATCTAAGACTGAAATTGTAAAACCCCTTGAACACAGAAAAAGCTATGGGACATTGGTCTTGGCAATGATTTGTTTGGATAGGCCACAAATCACAAAAGCAAAAATACCTGAGACTAAATCTAACTAAAAAGCTTCTGTGTAGCAAAGGCAGTCAACAAGCAGCCTTTCATTTGGAAAATGGGTAAAATATTTGTAAGTCAAATTCAATAAGGGGTTAGTATCCCAAATATTTAAAGTATCTCCTACAAATCAAGAGCAAAACCAAAAATCCAAATGTCTGATTAGTAAATAGGCACAGAACCTGAGGAATATTTTCCCAAAAACAAAACAAGAAACAAAAATAATAAAAAACTGACGAACAAGTACATTAAAAGATACTGAACACCACTTACTAGGGAAATGCAAATCAAAACCACAATAAGGTATCAATGAATACCTGGTAGGATGGCCATTATAAAAAAAAAAAAAAAGAAAAGAAATATTGGTTTGCCAACTGGCCCCTGTACATGGAAGGCAAGGAGAAACTAAAGAAAGAGGTAAACCATTCCAGATCGTCAGGTGGTGGTTTTAATGAGAACTTATAGACAGGCTGGTCCTGGGTGGCTGAAAAGCCTCCTCCCAGGATCTTGAAAGTTTATAGCAGCCTTGAGTTCGGTCATGCATTAGTCCATATGGTCTCCACAACACCTTACTCTCAAGGCTATGCCCTTGAAACCTCGAATTTGGGAACCGTAGACGCAATGTACATTCCAAGGACAGTGGAGGGAGCTAAGTGCTATCACTCCCTGGGCCCAGCTCTCCAGTCAACCAGCAGTGGTGTCCTCTCCAGGACCTCCTCCGATACTCCACCCCTCCTAACTGGCTCTTACGATCTCACACATGCCCTGCAACGTGCCCTGAATGGACAGCAGTGGGTTTTGTTAGCATGAAGACAGCAGGTGTAGCAGCGAGCTGGCTGCACTACAGATATCACAGTAGCAACAGAGGCACATGTGAGAGAGGACAAATGAGGATAATGATTGCCCAAAAAGCCATTTTTCCCCCCCAGTCAAGAGCTCCACGATCCAAACCCTTAGGCTTTGGGTCAGATCAGTGAGGGTATTCACTATGTCAAGTGACTTCATAAGGAGGACACATTAGCAGGTTCATCAGGTACAAATACCACATTCTGTTTGGATAATGGCATAGGTGTTTCCTTGCAACGCAGTAACACCATCCAAGGCTATTCTGTTTTGGTGGACAGCTTCGAGATCCTTAGAGACTTTTTTTTTTGAAGTATTTTTTTTTTTGAAAGAGACAGAGCCCAAGTTGGGGGTGGGGGAAGAGAGGGGAAGGGAGGGAGAGAGAGAAAGCAGAGGAGGGAGAGGGAGGGAGAGGGAGGGAGAGGGAGGGGGACAGGATCTGAAGCAGGCTCCAAGACTCTGAGCTATCAGCACAGAGCCTGACACAGGGCTCGAATTCACCAACTAACTGCAAGATCATGATCCAAGCTCAAGTCAGATGCTTACAGACATTTTACCGTTGTACCTATTACAAACTGGCTCAAGCTCAGCCCATTGGTTACTGCCATTCTTTGCTATTATAAGGAGAACAGATTCTTACTGAACTTTTATAATAATTGGGAAATTATGTTGTCATGAAAACATATGTTTGAGTTGTACAGGTATAAAGTAGGGAGAACAGTATCAGTGTTTTCAACTTTGTTTACAAGGATCTATGGTTAGCAAATCACTGACTGAGAGAAAAAAAGTTTTTCTTCAATCTGGAAAAACACAGGAACCAAGAATGTTTCAAACCAAAAGTCTTAGAAATTATAGTCTTCCTCATCAGTTTTTCCATCAGAGTTCTGATTCTTAGTTTAGTGGTATAATCAGTGGTCATCAGAAACCAGTAATTGTCAGAATATTTCTCATAAATCTCCTTGATCAGAGTAGATCTTAAGTGTTCTCACCTCATACACACCCCACAAATAATTATATGAGTGCATGAAGGGGTTAACTGACCTTACTCTGATAAGTTTTCAATGTACATTTCATCACACTGTATGCCTTGAACTTACTCATTGTTGTATGTCAAAGCTTTGAGACAACCCAGAGCCTGCTTGGGGTCTTTATGCTCCTTCACCCCGATACTGTTACACACACACACACACACACACACACAGAGCAGTGCCTAGAGGAAAATTAGACATTAAACACCTAACATTGGAGGAGACAGATATCAGAGTAATAGTAATAATACTCACTTTATGAACAAGTAAATTGAGTCAAAACCAAAATAAAAACTCAGCAGAAATCAGTGCAACAGGAAACAAAAATGGTGAAGATGCAATTAAACTAAATACTATTTCACTGAGAAGATCATTACAATTGATAAACCTCCAAGCAAATGTTCAAGAAATACTACTTTAAGGTATCTGGGGCACCCAGGTGGCTCAGTTAAACAACCACTATTGATTCTGACTCAATCCAGTTCATGTTCTCTTTATGGGATCAAGCTCGAAGTCAGGCTCTGCATGGAGCCTGTAGCCTGCCTAGGTTTCTCTTTATTTTTTGAGGGAGGGGTGAGGGGTAAAGTATCAGCTTTTAGAGGCACCTGGATGGCTTGGTCAATAAAACATCTGACAATCACATGATTGTAAATTGGGTGTAGAGATTATACCCAATTTATTTAAAAATAAAATCTTAAAAAAATCAGCTTTGAATAAAGTGACATTACTATTGACAAAAGTAAAAACAGTATCAAACTTAAGCCAGTGAGACAATTTACATCAAATGGGTGCATTTCTTAAACACCAACAAAAAGCACATTTATGAAGAAGGTCTGTTCTGCCCCATTTAGTTCAGAAAGTAGGTTATCTTTTATGCCACTCCTCAGCTAGGGAACGAATACATGGAACCAAGAGAAATTAAAATACCTTCAAACAGTCTCCTTATAATAGGTGCTGGGAAAGAATTCCATACAATTCAATACCGTCTGTAGCTTTTAGTAAATTATGCACAGAAGGAAGCTTTTTATCCAATAAGGAACAGGCACCAAAAACCTATAGCATATACTTTACTAAATGGGGCAAGGCAAGAGTCAGTACTTTAAAGGAGGGAACAAGAATGCCCATCATTACCTCTTGTTTCCAGTGTTTATGTAGGAGATCTTCACCAGTGAGACCAGATGAGAAAAATAAATGGATTAAAAAGAAAAACCTCATTTTGCACTACAACTCTTAATATGTAGACCTTTCAGACATATTAGAAATGGAGTTCAGCAAATATGTTGAACAGGAGATCAACTAAGTAATTTTTTCATTCCTGTTTGCTAGAATAGAAGGTGATTTTAAGGAATAGGGCCCCTGGGTGGCTCAATCAGTTGAGCATGTGACTCTTGATTTCAGCTCAGGTCCTAACCCCAGGCTCATGGGACTGAGCCTCGAGTTGGGCTGTGAAGAAAGTCAAGTAAGACCCTACAGAGACATCATATGGAAAAGTTCTGCCAGTACATGAAAAGAGAGAAGTGCCCAGTCAGCTTCCCACTGTTCCAGTTCTCACCACCATCCCATTGCAACCACACTGGAGACCCAGAGTCAGAAGCATTCCACTAAGCCTTTCCCAAATTAGGACCCAAAGAAGCCATGGGGTAGAGTAACCTGTTACTGTTGTGACCTAGTAAGTTATAGGATGCTCTTTACACAGCACTAAACACTGGAACTATCTGGCCCATTAACTTCAAAAAAACTTCTATTCAAAAATACCAAGAATGGAAAGATGACACACAGGTTACAAGAGGATACTTATCCTACAACAAATTAATCCTATGCAGTGCAAAGAACTTCTCTAATAAAAAGGCAAATGACCCAACAGAGTAGGCAAGTGACCCAATAGAGTAAGCCAACGATAGAAGCAGCCAATTACACCACCACCTGAGTGGGAAATACCATGTAAAAATTTCCTCATTTCATCGGTGAATGGAATATATATGCGAATAAAAATGATACAATTTCATTTTATCAATAACCCACAAACTTCAAAGTCCAACAATCACAAACACTGTCTGACTATGGAGCCTGGGAACTTTCCTACCTTGCTGATGGCTGGGTAAATTGCAGTGATTGGTTTAGAGAATTAAAGTTAGACACACTGAGGTATTCTACTTCTACATGTAAATCCTTGAGAATTTCACCCACCTCTATAGCAGGATAGGTGTATGATAATATTCATCACAATGTTTATAGAAGGAACAAAAAACCCTAATGGCATGTCCAACACAGGCAAGAGTATATTCATAAAAGAATTGATACCTAACAGGCAAACTGGAATTATGCGCTTCAACATGGATGAATCTCAAAAATACATTGAATATATACAAAGCTCTCCATATGAAATACAAAACCATTCAAAGCAACATAATGCATTGTTCTGTTATGTAAATATGTATTAAGTATTAATGTAGCAGAAAAAAAATTCAGGGTAATGGTTACCACTGGGTAGGACACACAGAGGGTAATCAGACAGGGCTATGTAAGGGAAATTCTAGTGTTAATATTTTAAGTAGTAGATTTCTTGGTGTTAGTCATTATTTTAGACTTTGGTGGGTCTTAAATTTTGTATAATTTGATATATTAAAGACCTAAGCAGGACAGGACCCAGGGAGAAAGGTTAGCATTGAGAAGAATGCTTTGGCACAGAAGCATGGCTGCCTGGAAGCTTTCTCTAGAGACCCAAGGCTACTGGGTGTGAGGAGACTGGCAGTCAATGGGCAAAATGGAAAATGATGGTTTGCTTGGACTCTTACCATGGATCCCCTTTCCATGCTACCATCCTCTGGCATAACTTCCAACCAAATGGGCTTACACTCTTTGGAGGGCAAACTACTGTCAGATGTCCACCCGTATCTGCTGCTTCCCATCCTCTGCAAGCTAGTCTCACGCAGAAGATTCCAGGAAGGTCCATGTGTCTAGGTGATTCCCATACAGAGAGTTCGACAAGAACACAAAGTGAGAAGTACTTTTCATGTGCTCTCACTTTTCTCACTCATCAGAAAAAAAAAAAAAAAAGCTAATCTTGACATCCAGGAACTCATCTGAAGTTTTCAGATAGACTTTGTATTATAGGAAGTTGGTCTGGCACCCCTGAGAGAATATGTTATTCCCTTGGTGGACATAAACATTATCACAGGACAAGATATATTCTCTTGTTGGACATCAATATTCTCACAAACACATCTGTTCACTGTGGGCCCATGGTAACAGACAAAACAAGGCTACTTCCTAACTTTGTGTAAGCATACAAAGACATAAAAATCACCATTTAACCCACAGAAAACCAAACATGCCCCTCTCCTGGCTACTATGAGTGACTGCACTTCACAAAATACAGCATTATCCTTGCTCTCCTCTGACCTTGCTGAAGACAGGTACCCAATTATAGGATTGCCCTGCTATGTGACAGCACCAGCTACAGAGCAAACCTTTACTTCCTTAAACCCTCCTAAAACTCACCTCACCAAAGCCCATGTCTTTTAAGATTCAACACCCGGCTTACTAAGAAATTTCACTATTTCTTATGATGTGTATTCACTCTCACTTTAATATTTAGTAAGCCCAAATTCAACTCCTGATATCTGGCTGGAGAGCATGGACATTGGCTGTCACTATCTACAAGCAAAGTCAATTTTAATGGACCTGTTGGAGTCAAGTCACACTGTTTAAGTAGTTCAAATACTCCATACTAACCCACTTCCAAACTCTAAGTAATAATCTCCAATGTCACAAGTTTCTCCTCTTCAATGACTGTATAAGTGTAATTGTCTATTTTATTTTTAACGTAAGCACAATACAAGAACTAAATACAAAAACAAAGGAAGAACAACAGGGAGGCAGAACAGATCAACTAGGAGACAGCACGTGTGAAAACACGGAGGAGGAAATATATCCTTAGGCTTTTGGCATGGCCAGTGTTTAAGTGTGGCCCAAGTGGTATATATATATATATATATACAATGGAGTACTACATGGCAATGAGAAAAAAATGAAATCTGGCCATTTGTAGCAAGACAGATGGACCTAGAGGAAGTCATGCTAAGTGAAATAAGTCAGGCAGAGAAGGACAGATACCATACGTTGTCATTCATAGGTCTAACAGGAGAAACATAATAGAAGACCACGGGAATGGGAAGGGGCGGGTAGAGTTGGGGAGAGGGAGTAAAGCAAATCATGAGAGACTTTTGAATGCTGAACACAAACTGAGGGCTGAAGGGGGAGAGGGGAAGGGGAAGGAGGGTGATGGTCATAGAGAGGGGCAGTTGTGGGGAAGAGCACTGGGTGTCATATGGAAACCAACTTGGTAATAAACTATTTAAAAAAAAAAAGTAAGTTTGATGGAAAGGGCCTGGGTGGTTCGCACCTGTTTCAGATTCTGTGTCTCCTTGGGTCTCTGTCCTTCTCACGCTTGTGTGCAAGTACTCTCTAAAAAATAAACTAAAAAAAAAAAAAAAAAGAGTAACCTTGGTGGAAGGAGATTTCATAGCAAGCGCGTATATGAAAGAAATGGTTTGTGAAGTTTAGGCAAGGTCACATGCAGTACTTAATACTGTGGATTCTATATTGTAGCTGATGTTTTAATCTATGGTTGGAGGCTAAGTTGTGAGAGGACCAGAACTACCTTTTAATTAACTGAACAGAGCAAAAGGATTAAAGAGGACAAAGAATTGATAGCCAACAAAGCCCATTTTATGAAAGGTCTTGAAATTACCAAATATAGGAGATTATTCTTTATTTAAATCTCTCCACATGCAGGTGGGACAGCTTTGCTATTATTTCAACACTCAAGGGTTTTAAACAACCACAGCAAGTCTTTCATGAAACTCAGGGAACATTAATGCAGCTCAGTTAAATTATGAGTTCTAATTAGGGTTTAATTAGAAGTAGAAAGCCATTTAGTTAGAACATGTCTTCCTATAGCTGGCTACAAAGCTTCATCTGCATCTTC
>PISW01008204.1:0-76996 GCA_004023785.1 Mungos mungo
GTCTCCGCAGGCCGTGAGGAGCCGAAGCCGCCACTACCCTCTGTGACTCGTTCTGACACGTGTGTCCCAGGAGAGAGGACAGCTTCTCCCGGCGAGGAGGAAGGACGTGGAGGGGCAGGTGGACGCGGTCACGGACCGCACGCCCACTGCCCCCGGGGCTGCAGACCGCAGAGTGGCTTTGGGGGATGTGCCGAGCAGGCCGGGCACAGATGGGCGGCGGGCGCCAGTGACGTCACCGAGGCAAACTCCACCCGAGGAACGAAGGGCAGGTTTGTGTAGCGTGGGCTTCTCCCCGGCGCCGGGGCCACGCCGCTCTCTGTCCTGGGCGCCGTGGGGCGTACAGCAGCCCGGCCGTCAACCGCCGCTTGCCAGGAGCACATGCCCCCGCGGTGACAACCCAGAACGTCCCCAGACCCTGTTGAGTTTCAAGAACTCTCGTATGGGCCTAGCTGCGTCCCTGAATGAGGGGACGGTGTCCCAGGGTCCTGGCCCTGGAGGGTCTGAGTTACCCAGTCGGTCCAGGGCGGTGGAGACGGGCACTGTGTGTGCAGCGGACCCCGTCTCCCCGGTGCTCGCGACAGCGCTGGGCACGAGCACTCCACTGGGCGCGCAGGTGGGTGATGGGCCGGGCGACAGCGGCTGCCTGGGTCTGCTCTTCACCACGGCCCCTCCCCCGCCCGGCCCCGGAGGAGAATTCGCTGTCTAACTTCGGAAAACCCCTCCGGAAAAGCCTAATAAAAGCAGGTGTGTGGTTTACCGGGGGCGGAAATAAAACACAACAGAGTCGTCGCGTTTGGGCAGCCGTCTGTGAACCGCCGGGGCCCGGAGCGCTTCCGGCGCCGTCCGGGCAGGGCAGGGCTCAGCGAGGACCCGGTGCGCCTGCTGGTGGCCTGGCCCTCGCTGGGCTCCGGGGTCCCTGCAGTGTGAATGGCCTTGCCCCGGGCCTCAGGTGACCCTGTGCGTAGTGCGTGCGGCTGGGGCAGCCCCTGGACAGAGCCAGCCTGGGCGCCCGCAGAGGGCACAGACCGGGTGGGGAGGCCCAGCCCGCCGCCACCCACTAGGATTGCCATCGCTGCCCCTGCCATTGGCAGTGGTGGACTGAATTCTACGGCTGGGCCAGGACGTGGCAGGAGCCACGTGAGCGGTCGGGAAGAGGGGCTGTTTGTGAAGCAGCTGCAGCCCGCGGGGCCCTCCGGCCACCTGGAGAGGGGCCGGGGCTCAGCAGGTGCTGCTCCCTGCCCAAGCCCCCAGCTGCGGAGGCCTCTCTGCACTGCCGCCTCCAAGGAGGCCCCAGGGAGGCAGGGCCCCAGCGCTGCCTGGTGTGGGGGCCCCACTCGGGACCTCACGGGTGGGCCTGTGCATGAGGAGAGGCGGCCCGTCCCCCCAAACGACATCCTGACTGCCGGAACCAGCTGCTTCCTGAGGCCCCAGATCCGGGGCCCCCCGAGACCCGAAGAGGCCCGCTCTCAGGGACTCATTTCCTCCAGCTTCAAAGCTGATGATGCCCCGTGGGATTACAGCCTCTTTCCCCATGAGTACTTGGACTTATTTATTTTCTTAAATCATGAGTAAGTAGTTGGCACAGGTGTTTGAATCAGCAGCCAAGAGGCTGACTTTATATCCAGAAGTTTCTGTTTCACAATCCGGACATCACACGTGCTACAAGATAATCTTCACCAAGAGGTAAAATTGTGTCTCACACAGACATAAACTGAACGGGTGTTAGAGATTTTACGTAACTCATTATTAGCGAGGGACCAGCACGCCGCTCTGGATGGCTCGGAGCAGAAGCGAGAAGGCAGAAATTCACGGGGAGCAAGGGAGTGGGGACGGGAGTTCGCAAGCGGGGCCGGCGTTCCGGGGGGAGGGGGGCTTTCCCGGAGGAGGCGTGCGGAGGAAGCTGAGGCATGCTCTCACGCTCTGGAAGCCAGAAGTCTTAAGCCGTGGATCCTCCCGCCTCCTCCCGGCCGCCGCCGCCTCCGCTGTGGTTGGCAGCCAGGCTGTTTGTCCTGTGAGCGTCTGTCTCACGCCTCCTTTCCCTTTCTTACAAGCCCAGCAGCCTGTGCTTTAGGGCCAGCCTAATTCCGCAGGATCTCATCCCAAGGGCCTTACATCAGCTGAAATCTGCAAACGCTATTTCCATTCACCTGTGCTGGCAGTGGGGGTGGGGGGCATCTCTTTGGGACCACGGTTCAGCCCCACATCCGAGTAAGAATTACCTACTTCAGGCTATCAGCTGTGTGTAATTTACAGAGAGCGGACATGCTCACGGGCAACAAAAGGCTAGAATCTCGGAAACCCCAGGGGGTGCAGTTCCCGGATGGCCTGTCTTTGAATCATTGCGGCTCTTTCCGAATTCCTTACATTCAGTTGCCAGAAATGGATTCTAGGTCCCTAGCACGACAGATGTGCTCTTCAGGCCCACTGCTGGTCACTGGCCAGTGGGGGCTGCAGACATGCCCCCCCCCAAGCTCTCTCATGGACGCGGGGAGGCGGGGGGCTGGGGCTGAGTCCCAGGCTGAGACTTGGGAGTCTGTGCTCAGGGCGGGGCGGGGCGTGGAGAGAACCTTCAGAAAGACCCACCCTGTGAGTCCCCTGCTCTCCCTCCAGGTTTCCCTTTCTCTCCCTCCCTTCACTTTCTCTTCCCCGAATCCGTCCCCTCAGCACCCAAGCAGACATCATTCCCACCCTGAAAGCCCAATCCCCTGCGTGAAACACCAGTCTTCTGCCCTCCCCTCCCCCACCTCATTCCTTCAGCTTGCTGAGGGCCAGCCTGCCTCAGGGCCTTTGCATCTGCCACTCCCCTCCAAATGTGCCCCTCCCCAGGCATCTGGAGGAAACGCTCCTCACTCCCCTTGGTTTCTGCTCAGAGAGGTCCCCGCCCCGGCTCCTGTCTCATCCCCACAGTCATGGCCAAGCTGTGCTGCATTCGTGTGGGACTCTGTCTTCTCCACCCCAGGTCCCCAGAGCCGAGACCAGCGTCTGTCCTGTAGCTGTCACGCCAACACCCTAGGTGCTCAGCAAACACCACATGTCCGCAGGTGACCTGGGAGGCATGGCTCCCTACTTGCCCCCCCGTTCCTCCTACCCAAGTCATTCTCCAGTGCAGCCCCCACCACACCCTCCCAGCCTGGCCTCAGGTTGTTTGGTGTCTGGGTCGCCTCCGCCTCCTCTCAGGGGACAAAGAGCTGGCAAGGCCTGGGGAGGCAGGGGTGTTCACAGGTGACAGGGCGGGGCGGGAAGTGCCGGGAGGGGCGGGGCGGGCACATGCAGGGTGACGAGAGGGGAAAGTGGGGGAAAGGGCGTGCTCCACCAGGTGTGATGGACCGGCGTGGTCCTGGCACACCTTCCATCCCCCAGGGGCTGAGCCCGCCTCCCACTGGCTTCTCTGCAGTGTCAGTTCCTGGGGGAGGGACACCAGGCCTCCGCAGGGCGAGTCGGAGGGAGTCAGGTGCAGCCTGGAGCGACCAGCTCTGGGGGTGCGGCGGGCAGGGCTCTGGGTCATGGCCTTGTCCCTGGAGACCCGCCTTGAGCCACCTGCTCCCCCTTCCGTGGAAGCCACCCCACGAGGCTCTTCCACAGTCGGGGCAGGTCTGGGGGCTCCGACGCAAACCTGGACAGTCTCCCCAGTGACCATGGGCAGAGTAGACTGGAACCTCAGAAGAAACCCTAGGGATTTTCAGGAGACCAATGGATGTTTCTCTTCCCCAAACACTCATAGGGAACTCAGAAAACCCCAAAGATTGGGGCCACTGGGATTTGTTTTCCAGAGAAGCACATTCCAAGTGTACACTCTGACCACAATTAGTGGGATCCGTGGCTTCCAGAAGCAAACAGAGCCCACATGGCAGGGCCTCTACCCAGCCCTGACCCGAGGCCCCTCCAGGCCACTCGTGCCTTGTCGGGCAGTTCGTTGCTCTGGCCATCCTTCTGCAGACATTTACTGAGTGCCCACTCCAATCTGGGCACCAGACTAAGAGGCAGGACAGTGCGACGGACAGCTTCTGTCCCAGGTGACTTCTAATGGGCCCCCTCTCTCCTTCAACGAAGCCCCTCACTCAGCAGCGTTCCGTGAGAGGAGCAGGGCACATGTAGTAAACAGGACCCCGCTTCATCAGGCTCAGCCCCACGGGGCCTCAACAGGAGGAAGGAGTTGCATCGTGAGCATCTATTTGCACGAATCGATATTCAGGGGCTGCAGGCCCCTGGGAGGACGTGCCAGGGCCAGCTCCCAGGGAGAGAGCGGAGAGGCTGAGAGGAAGTGGAGAGTGTAAGAAGAAAAAAAAACGCATGTAGAAAGACCAGGAAAAACATAAGGCAGTATCAGAAAGGTAGTCATAGGGTACCACTGGTCTTTGCTGTACGCAGTATTTATTTATTCAAAGTAACATAAAACATCATTACTGCTGGTTAAAAATCATGACATTGAGTGAGGAGCTAAAATCATATTACTCATAGCAAAAGACCGCTAAATACGGTCTAATAATGGCAGCACCCAGGTGGCAGCCGTCTGCGCTGTGGCCGTGGGTGACGCCCCGATGCACTCGCAGCAGCGCATCTACAGGGCGGGCGCGCCTCCTCGGGCTCCTGGGAACCCCCCAACCCGTCGGAGGGGTGCCACGGTGGACTGCTGGACAGTTCCTGACTGTCCCTCCTTTGCAGAACACAGAGCTCACCCCCAACACTACAGACACGCTCCGTGTGGAGTCGGCCTGTGTGTGGTAGGGCGCTGAGCAGTATCCCGGCCTTGACCCGCTGGGTGCCAACGGCATCTTCAGGCACGGCCACCGGTTCCCTGCCAACCGCCCCTGGGCGGAAACTGCTACAGATCTGATATCCACTAACCTGTTACTATCAAATCTAAAAGAGTTTAAAGTGTGCACGGACAATGGGGTTAAAATTCTGAATAAGTGATGTCGTCTGGCAGCGTTGTAAGCACTGAGAGGGGGTAATTACACGTTTATCCCTAATGCACAGGAGAAGGCCACCTTGCAGGCGCTCAGATCCCACACAAAGCCGAAAACATTTCCTACTGAACATGCTTTATTTAACCAGAGCTCAGCCTCTGCGTGGAATTCGGGTGTGCTTGGTACCTCTGGAGGCCGGACCTCCTCTTCTTAATGGAAATGTCGGTTCTACAGTTTTATCCCAGAACTTGGATCTTTCCTTGTATATATTTTTAAGAAATGTGCTCTTTTGATCCTTTAAGGGAAATTTTGTGTTGTCCAAGTTTTTTATAAACCGACACCGAGAGTCCAAAGGTGCTTACCAGGGGCTGGGGGCGGGGAAACAGGCAGACGTCGGTCAAAGGGAACAAACTTCCAGTTACAAAATGAGCAAATTCTGGGGATCTGATTACAGCACGGGGGTCAGGGTCACGCTGTGGTACACACGTGAAAGTCGCCAAGAGAGTCGCTCTTCAGTGTCCCCACCACAAAAGAAACGGTGATCACATGAGCCAGTGGAGGTGTAAGCCGGCACGACAGTGGTCCTCATTTTGCAATAAGTGTGTCACATCAACACACTGTACACCTTAGTGTAGAGGGGGACACCGAATCCGAAGCAGCTCCAGGCTCTGAGCTGTCAGCACAGAGCCCGACGCGGGGCTCGAGCCCACGGACTATGAGATCATGACCCGAGCCGAAGTCGGATGCTCAACTGACTGAGCCATCCAGGCGCTCCTAGTTTTAAATTTTTAATTATTCATTTTTAAGAGACAGAGCGAGAGACAGCGCGAGCGAGAGAGAGAGAGAGAGAGAGAGAGAGAGCATGAGCAGGGGAGGGGCAGAGAGAGACACACACACACACAGAATCTGAAGCGGGCTCCAGGCTCCCAGCTGTCAGCACACAGCCCGAGGCGGGGCTCAAACTCACGAACCGTGAGACCATGACCGGAGCTGAAGTCGGAGGCTCAGCCACCTGAGCCCCCGGCGCCCTGCGCATCGTTCGCCTTAAATGTGCGAAGTGTTATCTGTCAATCCTCCCTCAATAAGAGTGGGGAAGGATGAAACGTCACACCAGGAGGAAAAGGACACGGAGTATCTCGGACTGAAATAGGCTGTTGATGCTGCTTCTCCAGGGAGCTGCTCGGGAGCGCCCAGCAAAGTTTCATTTCTATTTGGCCAGCAAGACAATCAGATGAAGTCTGTCCAGGGATTCTTCTGGGCAAAGACATTTCATAGAAGAGACTAAAAGACGGCTGGATGGTCACCATTAGACTACGGCAGAAACAGAGCCTCCCATCAGGGTCCCCGTGCCCCCCGCAGCCGGCGTCCTGGCCCCCGAGGACCGAGGACCTCCGATGTCGTGGGAGGCACGCCAGGCTCTCCGCGAAGGGCCCTGAAGGGCGCCAGCGAAACCTGGCCCGCCGGCTCTCCTTCTCAGCAGTCGGCGGGGGGGCGGGGTTGTTTCCTACTTGTTTCCTGGGCCACAGCGGGTTAATCTTGTTCTTCCCAGAAGGCAGGAATGGTAACAATAAAAGCCAATCTCACCACCAAGAACCGCATTCCTAGGGAGTTTCGCACTGTGGAATTTAAAAAGTGGGGCCTCTGGTTTGCTTCCCTCCATCTCATAGCCAGCCCCTCCCAGCTGGGAGCCGGGCGCTGGCCTCGGGGACACGCCTTGGACGCTGAGTGGGGTCACTGCAGATCTGGGTGCTCCTTGGGGCTGAGGGTCCCCAGCGCCTACAGTGTGGACCGGGCGGCAAGGCACCCTGCATCCTGGAGGCTTTGTTTCCAGGGGGAAGTCTCCCTGAACCCCCGCGACGGGGGCCGCTGGGGGCCCAGCCTCCCCCCCACCAACTCTCCCTGCCTTCCCGGCTGGCCAGGCCTCGTCTAGTCCTGGGGTGACCTCCTGCCGTCCCGGAAGCTGGCCAGCTGCAGCCGGCTGTCCCGGGACCCTCGGCCCCCAGCCCCCGGGGCCTGGCGGGCTGTGCGCATCTCTGAGGGGGCGCCATCCACCCAGGACACAGGCTTTGTGTGGGTGAGCACCAAAGCTTCCCAGTTAGATAGGAAAATATTTGAAGATTAAAAAAAAATACAAAGAGGCGCACCTGGGTGGTTCAGTCGGTTAAGCCTCCAACTGCTGATTTTGGCTCAGGTCATGATCCCAGGCTGTGGGTTCGAGCCCCACATCGGGCTCTGTGTTGGCAGTGCAGAGCCTGCTTGGGGTTCTCTCTCTCCCTCTTTCTCTGCCCCTCCATGCTTGCTCTCTGCCCCCCCTCCTTAGAATGAATGAATAAATAAACTTAAAAAAATATGCAGACTAGCAGAGGTGACCCTCAGAACCAAAAGCAAAAACGGTCATTGGCAGTGGTCTCAGGGTGGGCCGGGGCGTGGGCGGCACTGGGGACACAACGCTGTCTTTCTTCACAGACTTTTCAGACTTGAGATTTTTTTGGGTGGCGGGGTGGGGGTGGATTTTTGTTTTACAAAACAACAACTATTACATAATAACATTTTTTCAATTACAAAAACAAAACAAAACGACTGCACGAGGAAGAATGGCGGGTCTCCTGTCCCCAGGACACTGGCAGACGGCAGAGGAGACGCCCCTGCGCCTCACGTACAGGCGAGGGTGCGGCGGAGGGCGCCGGGCCAGGGGACGCAGGGGGACAGGGCCCAGAGCACAGGGGGCTCTCTCGGCTGCCAGCCTGCACACGGGGGACACCGCAGTACCACTTTCCCAGGGGCACACCGGGGGACCCGCTGCCGGGGCCTCAGCTTCCCTCCGTTCCTTTCTGGAGACGCAGTGACATCCTGGGTCACTCCAGGGGTGGCCATGGAGCCAGAGCGGGGGGTGGGGGACCCCGTCACAGCACAGAGCCCGGCAGCCCCCTTCTCAGCCCCCGCCGGGCTCCTGGTGCAGCACTGTCCCGGGACCCGCGCGCTCCGGGCGCAGCTTCCCGCACCGCAGGCCCCGGGCGCCAGCGCCGCAGCCAGGGTCCCGCGGCCCGACGGCTACCACGGGCGGCTCCCGGCCGGGCTGCGGGCCGGCGGGTCTGGGCCGCGCCGTCCTTTCTGCTCGGTGAACCCACGGCCGGACTTGACCTGTGCGGTCACGGAATCGATTGTATTGACCTGACTGATACCTGCCTCTTGTTTAATACCCAACGGACCCGACGGCCGGGTCGTGCACTGCGCATGCGAACCCCGTCCCCCACCAGAGCGCCGGGCCGGCGTCGCCTGGAACGGCAACGTGGGTACGACGTGCGGGTGCGGGCAGAGGCCCGCCGTGCCCCTACATCTCCTCCGCGGGGCTCGCCGGCCGGAGCCCCCAGCTGGCCCGGGTGGCGGGACGCGCGGCGGCGGCGATTCTCCCCGTGCGGCCGGGCCCACACTCTGCACTTTGGCGTTTTCTGACAGAAACACATTGGAGGCACGTAAATGTGTGTTTATAACTCAGGTTTACACGTGTAAATGCTAAACGGAGAAACGCATCATGAAATGACAAGACTTACAAAACCTCCCAACCTTGAGGAAGGCGGACACCCAACGGCCGGGGGGGCGGACCGGTCCCCGGGGTTAAGAAGGCCACGGTGTATGCGCGCTCCGAGGAACCGCTTGTAAACCAGGGGACCCCGGCTCTCCGGCAGCCGAGGGGGGCCTCGCGGCGCCGGACCCGGCCGGGCCTCGCGGAGCGTTTGTCCCGCGGTTGGGGGCACTCACGCCGGGAAGAATCACTTTGCTTTTTAATTTTTAGTTGCTACAAAACCCCTTCCCGTCCTGTGTAGAAAATGTTGTCATATTATAATTTTTTAGTGTATGTTTATTTTTGAGAGCTAGAGCGTGAGTGGGGGAGGGGCAGAGAGAGAGGGAGACAGAATCCGAAGCAGCTCCAGGCTCCGAGCTGTCAGCACAGAGTCCGACCGGGCGCTCGAACCTGCGAATCGCGAGATGGTGACCTGAGCCGAAGCCCGAGGCGTGACCGACTGAGCCTCCCGGGTGCCCCCCCCCATGTCTAAATGAAGGAGACCAGAGCCGGTGCTGAGCTCTGGGTCAGCAATGAGAAAGCCCGTCCCTAGAAAGATGAGCCCCCTCCAGAGACGCCTTCCCGGTCTCCCCTCCCAGGTCTGACTGGTGTATGACAGTCGCTCATCTAAGCGAGAACCCGGACACGCAGCCGCGCACCCCGGGGAAGAGCTGCGCCTTCACAGCCTGGCGGCCCCGGAAATGAACCGGACTCCGTAGGGTCCGCTGCGGAAAATCGAGTCAGCAGCCAAGAAAAGGCCTTCGACCAAGTGGGTCAGAAGATTCTCTGGGAAGAGGTGAGTGAAAACGTGGCCTGGAGGGGAGAACAGGGGAAGGCACAGGTCCCCTCTGAGCACCAGAGTCCCAGAGTCCAGTTCCCAGGCTTGCCGGCTGCGCCCTCCCCTCCCACAGGCAGGGAGCATGAGGTGTGGACCGGGCAGGGCTTTAGGGTCAGGCCCGGAGGTGTGGGGTGTCACTCTGCCCCTCCTCTAGACATCCCAAAATCAGGGTCCGGGGGAGCGGGAGGGGGGTTCCCTGTGCTCCCAGAAGGACAATGGCTCCATCTGACACGGAGGAAGGTTACTGCCCAGGCGGGACGACACGGGCCCACACCCCGCCCGCCTGCCCTCCCAGCCACGCTGAGGCACCACCGCCTGTAGGACAACCTCTACCCAGGGCTTGCGCTCCAGGCTCCTTCCTGCTCCCCAGACTCGGCCCACACTCCAGACACTCTGACCGTCACCTGCCACCTTGTTTATGTCACCACCTGTCATGGGACACAGTGGTGTCCTCAAAACAAAGTTAGCACCTCCAATTCTACCATTACTTACTCTTTCCTTTGGGGTATCGTGTTGGTCAGCGTTTGCTGCAGTGACAAACAGCCGCACACCTCAGGCTCGCGACAGGAAGCCCGTGCTCCAGCTCACGTCCCGTGCGAGGACTGAGCCCCCTGAAGGTCCGTGGGTGCTGAGCCCGGCTGACTCCACGTGGCTCCTCCCCCCAGGGCCGTCTAGAACATCCGTTCGCTGGCGGACGCTAGCGGGACGGAGGAACCGAACACGCTGACGGTCTGGGTGGGCGTGCGGCTGCATCCCCTTGGCCAAAGCCCAGTGGCGCGCTCAGGCTCCGCAGCAGGGGGGCAGGGGAGGCTGGCGGCGCTGGAGGAAGCGCCACCGTGTGCCCCAGGGAGCACCAGCCTCCTCGGCCAGCCACGGGACATGTGCAGAGGCGACAGCAAGGGGCGGGGGAAGGTGAGGCTCCCGCTGCCCCCGACGCGGCCGCCCTCCCCTGGAGTGAGCTGGGAGGCAGGCGGAGCCGAGCCCCTCCGGTCTGGGTTTGTGTCCGTGGATCATTCTCCTGCAGGCCCGAGGGCTGACCAAGAGGCCAGGGGCGGCCCCCGGGGTAGGAGGCAGGCCGGGACCAAGAAGGAGCCACAGTCCATCCTGGGACAGCTCCCTTCTTCTCGGGGTTTGCCTGGGGCCCTCTGGGGACGGAGGAGAAAGCCCAGCTCCTCGCAGGGTCACTCTGGACAGCAGGCTCACGGCCACTGGGCCCCTGTGACGTCCTGGCCTGTGCATCTGGGAGGCCGGTGGGCAGCCAAGCTGTGCCTACGGCTGCTAGAAGTTTCTGAGAAAGGAGCCGGATGGATGAGCACTGGAGGCAGAGGGGGCTGGGCAGGACGAGCCCCCCTCCAGGCACCTGGGGGAGACCCCCCCGCTCCCTGCCTCCTCCCCGAGGGTGCCCCCACATCTGGACCCACACGTGCTGTGGGGTGAGGAAGCGCACCGCAGCTGGGTGGTGGGGGAGCCGGGCCTGCCCGCGCCCCAGACGCGGCTCCATGCTGTCCCCTTGGGCGACATGACCCGGAAGTTGTGGGCTTGCGACCGTGGAGATCCAGGACAGCCCACCTGGGCCACCATGATGCCAGGCTCTTGGGACACAGAGGCCGGAGGGGGGAGCCCTTGTCGCGGGGAGTCCAGGTCCCCAGGCCGGAGCCTGAGAGGACATCTGTGCGCATGCTTGTGAAATTCAGAGCTGACATCTGCGGAGGCCGAGGGCGGCTGGCGTGGGGTCCGGTCCCTGCTCCTTGTCCCCAAGGGGTGACAGTGCGGAGTCCACACTGGGCCCTCCGCTTACCTCCGTGATCCCTGTCTTCTTCTGAGAAAGCATCATGTGACCCACACCCTCAGGGCTTGTGAGGACTGGTGTCACCTTGCTGTCACACACAAAGGGTGTGCCCTGCCTGTGCTCCAGCACCCAGGTTGGTGCGTGTCGCCTGACTCACTCACCATCAGCATCCAGGTGCCAGGCATGGGCAGGGCTCCGCTCTCCCTGGGTGCCTGCGGCCCCCATCCAGCCTCGCCCTGGCCCCAGTCCCCTGCGTGTGCCCAGTGTGTCCCCCGCCATGGACAGGGACAGGCAAGCTAGTGGGCAGGGTATGAGACCTCAGGGTGCATCGGGCCCAACAGGGGAGGCGAGGCCCCATACCTGAGGCTGAGGAGCCGCCTGGCCAAGGAGGGGGGACAGCAGGAAGCCGGGAACGGCCCCCGACCCCGTGTCCACACCCGAGGGCACGCGGGAGCACAGACGCCCCCACAAGCGAGGGGCAGGGGTAAGCACAGCCGGGGGCAGCGGCTGAGGGGGGCTCTGCAAGCCCCAGTCCCTGCGGGGGCGGGGGCAGCGGGCGGCCTCGGGACCCTTGTCTGGGCGCAGCCGCTGTGACCTACGACCCTCCCGCCCTCATCCACGTTCACATCGCCACGGGGCCACCAGAGTCGTGCTTGGCCCGGAGGACTTTCGCAGGGTCAGACTCTGTTCGCGTGCAAATTTCTATTGTTTTTATCGGACGCTCCTCAAGCAGTTTTGCTGGTCATTCTCTGAGTGTGGCGACTTGCAAGTTCAAGCCAAGTTTAAACACATGGCCTCAATTAAACAATCGCTCAGCCCGGCTCCACAGCTGGCCCAGAAGCGCAGCCAGAGGCAAAGCAGAACCACGTGGGAAATCTCCCGAGAGGCCGCGGCTAACTCTTCTAGAAAAAGCCCACTAGCTCATTCAGGGGCAAGAGCACGAAGCCCGCCCTCACCTCACCCCACAACAAAACCTGACTCACGCCGGACCCAGATCTAAATGACGAGACTCTTAGAGGAGGGGAGCCTGGGCGGCTCAGCCAGTCGGTCAAGCGTCCGACTCTTGACTTTGGCTCAGGTCACGATCCCAGGGTCGTGAGATCGAGCCCTGTGTTGGCTTCTGCGCAGTGTGGAGCCTGCTTGGGATTCTGTCTCCAGCTCTCTCTGCTCCTCCCCCACCCAAATAAATGAGCATTAAAAAAAAAAACCCTCTTAGATGAAAGAATGCAGGACAAACTTCACAAGACTGGGCCGGGCAGCAACGTCTTGGATAGGACACCAGAATCAGAAACATTTCAAAAGAAAAATGAATTGGACTCGCACAAAATTAAAAACTCGTGTGCATCGAAGGACACAGTCAGCAGAGTGAAAGGCAGCCCCCAGGATGAGAGAAAATACTTGCAAATCAGAGATCTGATCAGGGCTGCTGCGCAGGATCTGCAAAACCAAACAAGCCTGATTTTCAAAATGAGCAAAGGACTTGAATTCAAGGTTCTTGGAGCAAGATGCGAGAACTGGCAACAAGCCAGGAAAAGACGCTCTGCAGGCCTAGCCCTTGGGGGCTGCCGTCCAAGGCCAACCGTGGTGAGCTGTCACTTCAGGTCCCTTAGGACGGCTGTGATTAACACAACAAAGAAAACAAAACAAAACAATAAAACCAAAGGACACAAGAATGGATACAAGGGGGGGAGGGGAGAGAGGGAGAGAGGACCCAAGCAGGCTCCTTGCTGTCAGTGCAGGGCTCAGCATGGGGCTTGGCCCCCCAAACCGTGAGGTCATGCCCTGAGCTGAAATCCAGAGTCGGAAGCTTACGAACCGAGCCCCCCAGGCGGCCCAGAATTCTTTGTACTTTCTGTCCAATGTCTCTTAATCCCAAAACTGCCCTGAAAAATAAAGTCTATCAGTTTTTAAGTGTTTATATAAAGATCAAATTGAGGGGCGCCTGGGTGGCTTAGTCGGTTAAGCGTCCAGCTTCGGCTCAGGTCATGATCTTGCATGGCTCTGACCCCTGCATCAGGCTCTGTGCTTCGGATTCTGTGTCTCCCTTTCTCTCTGATCCTCCCCTGCTCATGCTGTCTCTGTCTCTCTCAAAAATAAATTAAAAAAACCAAAACATTAAAAAAATAAAAAAAATCAAATCGAGAGCCTTAAACTTTGAAAAAAAAAAGGAAAATGTCAGCAGGGACATGGAGTAGTGGGGACGCTCGTGCATGTGGGTGGCGGACGCACGGCGGTCATGGGCTGGGGGCCCCTCAAAAAATTAGACCAAGAACTACCATGCCATCCAGCAAGTCCATCTCCGGGCACCTGCCCCTGAAAAGTGAGCGCAGGCTGGGGACAGGGATGCGCACACCCAGGTTCACAGCCAAACCGCGATGGGGACGAGCCCAGCGTCCAGCAGCAGGATGGACACGTAAAATGTGGACGATACGGACCGCGGGCATTGCGGAGTCTTTAAAGGCGAGGACTCTGACACCTGCCATTACATGAGGCACCTTGATGACGTCTGCGGATGCAGCAGTCCCCGGGGGACAAACACCGTGTGATTCGCACATCTAGGGATGGAGACTAGTCAGTTTAGAGACAGAAAATAGGTGGGCACTGGGGTGGCGGGGGGGGGGTGCTCCACGGGGACAGGGTCACCGTTGGGGAGGATGAGAGTCCTGGGGCGGATGTGCCCCGTGCCGCTGAGTGAGCACTTGGACACGGTCAGAATGTGAGCCTCCCGCTCTGTACGATCCACCACAATTAAACAGATAACAACCCCAAACACACCTACACGTGTTTGCACAGAGCAAATGTTAAAGCTTACAGCTCATCACACCCTCTACCCACTGACTACAGCGGGCACCACAGGGGGACCTCTGCGACCCCCATCCCTCACCCCTCCCCTCTCCCTAAAGTGCCGGTGTGTCCAGTCACCACGCACGGCCACCAAGTCACATCCGCGCCAGCAGCGAAAGCACGGTTCAGGAGCAGGACGGCCACCAGGACCAAGAAGGGACGTCACGCAGGAACACGGCTGCAGCGAATGTGAGCTGCCCCCTGGATGGGAGGCTGGAGCCGGCGGTGGGTGGAGGTGGGCACCCAGGGGTCAGGAAGGTATGGTGCGGTGAGAGGTCAGGAAGATCCCAGGGCGCCCCCCCCAGACCCACTCTGCCCTGCCCCTCCTCGTTCTAGTCCTGCGGTGCAGGGGGGGGGGGGCGGGGGCTGTGGCCCCGTGCTCCCGAGGAAGGGGTCTGGCCGGGCAGAGGCACCCTGGACTCAGAGCCCACCCTGGGCAGAGGCAGGGCCAGGCCGTCCCACAGACAGGAGTTGGCAGGGGGGTGACAGGCAGTTCAGAGAATACCCCTCCCCCCTCTCCCCCTCTGAGGACGCTGGCAAACGGCAGGCCGGGCAAGGTCACACGGGCCAGGCTCACACCGGCCTCCCCGATGAGTTGGAAGTTTAAGTCTGCATCGGGCAGGCGTGATAAAAGCAGGCAAAGCAGCCGCAGGATGGGACGCAGGTCACAGATGTCATGCGTTCATCTGTCAAAAACACAAGCATCGGGCCCTCAGCCAAGGGCCCACATCGCACCTCAGCTAATCACGGGCAGTTGGTCCCCAGTTCACATTCCAGTTTCCCAAACTGCGCGACCACCGTGTGCCGCGGTCCCTGCGAGGGGGCCGGAGCGAGACCACACACGGGGCTGCCAGTCCCCGCGGCGCGCCGGCTGACCCTTCCCGGCCTGTCAGAGTGCAGTTCAGCAGGGCCGGCCGGGGAGCCCTGCGGCTGAGCTCGGCGCGCAGAACCGTATCCCCCAAGAGACGGGAAATCCGGGTTTCGCCGTGTCGTGGGCGCAGGGCCACCTTCAGGACCAATCCAGTGATTTCAGACAAGCACACCGAAATTGGCCGTGTGACTCAGGGTGAAAAAACAGCAGATCACTTCCTGCCCCAAGGAACACTGTTATGTAATCGAACGCCAGCCGCCAGCATCTGCAGCCGAGCGTCCAAACTCATCAACTGCGGGCCCTCTTGAAGTCGGTTGAGTGTCTTCCTCAGGTCATGGTCTCGAGGTTCGTGACTTCGAGTGTCGGGCTCTGTGCTGACAGCTTGGAGCCTGGAGCTGCTTCAGATTCTGTGTCTCTTTTTCTCTCTTCCAACTCCCCCCCCCCACCCCCCGCCTTGTGCTCTCTCTCTGTCTCAAAAATAAACACAAAAAACAAATTAGAAAAAAATTAAGTCAATTTGGTTTTCACCCCAGATGCACTCAGCAGGAAAACCTCCAATCAGCTGCCTGGCCCCGCCCCCCATCCCCCACCCTTACTGCTGGGGTCTTCTAGAATCCCCAGGCCCACACCGGGTGCCCATCCCACCGGAGGATCCAGCAAGGACCCCCAGCCCAGAGCTGGGTGCACATGGCCCGGGGAAGCTCCTCCCTTTGGCTGTGTTTCCAGAGTGAAACCCTCTCCTGTGGGGACAGACGATAGTGCAGGGGGGCAGGGACGGCCGGGACCACGGAAACATGGGGCACGTGCTCCCACTAGCAGCCCACGAGCCGGGTCGGAGTGTGGGCCACATCTGACCAGTGTCCCCAGGACCCCAGGCTCCAGGAAGGGGTCAGGCCCCGCTTTCCTTGCAGGGAAGTTTGGCAGCTCTGGGGGCAGTCCTGGGGCCCACGCAGGCTCCCCCTGACCACGTGCTCCTGCTCAACAGGGCGTCAGGGTCAGAACGGGCCACCGTGAACGATGCTGCTGCCATGGGAGTCCACGAAAGGCTGCGTGGGCCACCACACAGACACGGACACACACAGACGCAGTGCGCGCGCGCGCGCGCGCGCGCACACACACACACACACACACACACACACACACACATCAGATGACCCGGGACGGGAGAGGAGGACCTGCCAGCCCCCGGGTCGGAGGATGGGGTGGCATGGAGCGTAAGCCCGTGTGCGGTCTCCGCGTGGATCTCAGACACTGGCCCGTGTTTCAGAGGCCCCCAGGCGGCTCCCAGCCCTGCGGCAGGCGGGCGCTGGTTGAAGGGACAGCAAGCCAGCAGGCGATGTGGCCAGTAGGGGGCCTGGCCTCTGCCGCGCACGCCGCTCCTGGGACCTTGCCACACGTGGCAAGGGTGTCTAGAGACCGGATGCAGTGGCCCTCGCTGCCGGTCCGCTGGGTGGAGTGTCTGGGGCCTGGCCTCATCGCAGACACGCCCGGGAGCCCACTGTTCTCGGCTGGCCCTGAAGGCAAGGTCAGCGCTCTGCGTGCCCTGAAGGCAAGGTCATTGCTCTGGGTGCTGCCGCTGCAAGTGCCCCTCCAAGACGGAGCCCCTGCTGCCCTCCCCCCACCGCCACAGGGCGGCTGCTGTGACTAGAGCGGTCCCCGCCCCACACGCAGCAAGCCCTCTGCCCTCTAACACAGGGAACGGGCCCGGCTCCAGGCGACCCCGGATGTCTGCCTACAGCCCCAGCTGGCCATGGGTCCGTCCCATCTACTTACGTCCATTGCACTAAACTACACAATAACACAATTCACCCTTTCATGCATTTTCAAATGCAGAGCGCAGCGGCAGTAGGCACGTTCACAGTACTGCGAAGCCTCCCTTCGATCTGGTTTCAGAACCTTTTGCTGAAAAGTGGCCCCAAATTCAGGTCTCTGGAAACTCGCCCGGAGAAAGTTGTGGGTCTTGGCGACGGGCCACGGGAGCCACGGGAAGTCCCTGCCGGACAGTCACCGACCAGGCCACCACGCAGACCGTTTCCTGCTGGCAAGTCCCACCTGTGTTTACTTTCTCCAAGCCGCGGGGGAACTCCACAGCCAGCACTTGAGAACACGTTCCGCCCACTGCAAACCTTGGGCACAGCAAGGACATGAGCGTGACCATTCTCCAGCCCCCAGTGCTCAAGTGTTGTGCTTCCTGGTGGGGGAGAGGAAGGCGTCTGCCCTGCTCTTGCCCTCGGCCACCTGGGGCCAGCAGGGCACCTCCCCAGGATTCCTGGGCATCCTGCCTGGCACCTGCAGCCTGGGAATTAGTCCGGGAATTTTCCCAAGGAGAAGCCTGACTCTGCACAGGGGTGGGGGCTCTGGCCCGTGTCTGTGGCAGGGTGTGGGCTGACAGGGGCTGTGGGCACTGCTTCCCGGCACTCTCTGCTGGCCCACAGCAAGGAACCCGGGAGGCTGCAGACCCTGGCTTTCCCCAGCACCCGCCACCTCGGTTCCATCTGCTCAGCTGGGCCCCGTGCCTCCTTCCCAGAGGGGAGTTTCTGCAAAACACAGGGGTTCTTCCTGACCCCGCCGAGGATCCAGCCGGCCGGGCGCACACAAGTCCATGTTCGGGAGAACGTAATCCGGCCGTGCGCACGCAAATCCACGTTCGTGAGAACGTAATCCAGCCGTGCGCACGCAAATCCACGTTCACGAGAACGTAATCCGGCCGTGCGCACACAAGTCCACGTTCTCAGGAACATAAATGTGACCCAAAGGTCAGAACATGGCCCAGCCACCTGCCTTTCCCCTTCCCGGAACCAGAAGGACAAGCGGGGTGGGGATAGGGCAGGGATGTTCTGGTTCCTCTTCTATCCACACCCAGACTCATTCTAGAATCTTCTTTCTGCCCCTCAAATAACTGAAGAAATTAACCAAGTCCTACCGCCCCGGCCCCTTCAAATCCACCAGCATCAGCTTTCTTATTTGGAACGTTTTCATTTTTGCAGGAGACCCCAGTGAAGGTCCAGACCTGATCTGCACTCAGGACACTGCCCCCGCCACCCTCACGCCTGGACGGTGGGGACGGTGGGGATGGCCCCGGGTGTCCCTGGCCTGGCGGGAGGCATCGGGGAGGGCGGAAGCAGGAGCCAGGGTTCGTGTGAGGAGATGTGTGTGGCTGTGAGATCTGATCCCGCGTCCAGACGCCTCCCCAGTGCTGTGAACACAGATGCCCTGCTCCTGTCACCTCGGCTGCACTTTGTGGGGAATTTGGAAAGTACAGGAGATCTTGGTGGCTGGTTTGTGAGTGCCCCCCGGCCTTTAACCTTTAAGGAGGTTTCAATTAGGACGGATCACAATACAGGGTACAAGGGAGGCTTCACACGTGTACCCACGGGGACAGGAGTCCTGTGAGACATACAGGGACTCAGCCCTGGGGACCCACCCCCAGCAGCACAAGCGGGGACACAGCAGGTGGGCCATCTCGGGCCGAGGACAGGTGGGGGGGGGCTAGCTGGCAGCTGTGGCCGTGGCTCAGAGGGGACAGGCTTGGGGGTGCGGGCTGACATCTCAGCTGCCCCGCCAGAGGGACGATCCCCATCCAAACCCCCAGCCCTCACCCTGCACCCAGCGTCCCCGGGAGCAGCTTCCCAGACCCCAGGATGGGGTTCCAGACAGTCAGTGGGGGCGTCAGCAAGGATGCCTCACCAGCCCCCCAGTCCCACCGGGCGCGTCCCCGCTGGTTCTGCACCTGGAGCAGGGGTGGGGACAGCCCTTCCTGCCGCCCACCCTCTCTCTCAGCCTCCCAGTGTGGGCAAGCGTCGCTCTCTGTCACCCGCCACCAGCCCCCGCCCCCGCTTTCCCAGCTCACTGACCACCGTGCCGTTTTGCTGTTTATAAGCGACAAACCGTGAGCAAGTGAGTGTAGCTAATTTTAAGAAAGCCGAATTTTCTATCTGCATCTTATTACAGATTTAACATTTTTACTAACATAAACTAACATTTAAATTCACATATTTTTTTGTTAACATAAAAAATATAATGTAAGAAGGCCGTCCACTCATCAAGCGGCACATGCTGTGTGTTTCACTTGTGTAAGAAGACGTGTGTGCAAGGCAGGATCCAGGGTGCGAGGAGGCTCCGTGAGGTGCTGGGAGATCAGACCCCGCGTCCAGACGCGCCCGGCTCCGACACGCGTCTTCCCAGTGCTGTGCACACAGATGCCAGTCCTCGGGTTGTCGCTTTATTTTTTTTTAAAGATTTTTTAATGTTTATTTATTCTTGAAGGAGAGAGAGACACAGTGTGAGCGGGGGAGGGGTAGAGAGAGGGAGACACAGAACCCGAAGCAGGATCCAGGCCCTGAGCCGTCAGCACAGAGCCCCAAGCGGGGCTCGAACCCACAAACTGTGAGATCATGACCTGAGCCGAAGTGGGACGTTTAACCGGCTGGGTCACCCAGGCGCCCCTTAAACTGTCACTTTAAGCGGCAGCACAGTGTGTTTGATTTGGGAGCCAGACCCACCCCCAAAATGTAGGTGATACTTAACTTCACATTCCAGCCCCGAACACGGCACTCACTTCAGAGCTGTCCTCTGGCTGGGCGTGATGATGCGTGGGTTCTGTCTCCAGGTGGGGAGGGTGACGGCTGCTGGAGAAAGGGGGGGGGTCTTCGTGCTGCGAGGGGCAAGCGCGTGAGCGTCATGCCCAGCACGGACCTTCGGCACCTGCTCAGGGCCAGCGAGACACATGGTGAGGACCAGAGCGGGTCCAGGAGGAGCACAGTGAGGACCAGAGCAGGTCTGGGAGAAGCATGGTGAGGACCAGAGAGGGTCTGGGAGAAGCACCCAGCAGAACCATCCAGAACACATGCTCCCAAGTCAACGGTCCCGGCGAGAATACAGGAAAAAACACGTGCTGTCTCTCAGCAAGGCTGTGTGCACGTGGGCACAGACAAACGAATAAAGCGTGTGCAGAGGTGTGCCCGGACGTCCCCGGTCTGGGGCAGGCTGGGACAGGTCCTGAGCCACCTTGGAGCACACGGGGTCTCCCGCGTGCTTGTTTGAAGGGATGTCGTCTAAGTTCTGCTCTGTGTTGGCTATTTCTTGGGAATCACACAGGAGCTGCCCGAACCACGACCTGCCCTTTCCTGGCCCCGGGGGAGGCTGGCCGGCCCTGGGAAGGTGTGGTGCCCTGCTCCCCCGCGGGGTTTGGGGTGCCTCGCTCCCCTGAGCCCCAAGGCCTGCACGGCACTGGCTGTCTGGCCGTCCTCTGTGGGGCCAGAGCACCTGCCTCGCCTGCTGTGTGCCTCCCACCTTATCCCACATGCCAGATGCCGTGTGCAGCCCAGATGCCCTGCTGTGGGCGGGGGGCGGGGGGGGGGGCGGCAGCAGGCACGCTCCACGGCAGGAGAGGCCCGGGGGTCTGGGGGCAGGGATCCGGGGCACCGGAGGCCACTGTCCGGCCCAGCCTGTTCTTGTCAGAGCAGCCAGAGGCCCGGGTTTGGGTGAGGAAACAGGCCGGGCAGGCGGGGGAGTCCATGCAGGTGCGCCCTCCAAGCGCCCTGCCGAGCAGTGCAGGGGTGTGTCCCCAGCCGCCGGGCTGCCGCCCTCAGCTCGTTCACGGCCCTCATCTGCGCTGGAATGTTTCACTTGGCAGGATGTGCAGCACTCCCCCACCTCCCCGCCCCGTGCCAGCCAGAAGGTTCTTTGAAAAGAGCTCACTTCCTCCCAGCCAGGCCTGGCTCAGGGTCAGGCTCCCACGTGGAGAAACGAAAACGCAGGGCGAGTCCCCGTGCTGCTTCCCAGGAAAGTCCCCGCAAAGTCCCGCTCCCTCCCGACATTTCCACGAGGCTTAATTTAGCCCAAGTAGGAAAGGGGGTTTCTCTCTCCCGAAAGCCCGGGCGGCTCACAGGCAAACTGGGCCACTGCGTCCCCCAACGGGGCCTTGGTGGCCGTGCTCCAGGGAGGGGGTGCCCTCGCTGGATGGGCTGCAGGGAAGAGGTGAGGACGCCTTACCCAGGCCAGGGCCCACCACACCCCACGGCCAGGGGCCGCGGAACCCCAGCACAAAACCCTGTCCTGACCAGTCTGCCTCAGGCCTTCTAGGTCTTTCTCAGCATAACAGGGTCCGCACGTCAGAAGTCCGAGGCCCCTCCCAGGAACCAGAGCAGGTACGTTTGGGTCAGAAGAAGGTGATAGATTAGAGCAGGTGGGTGTCTTAGGCCCTAGCCAGAGCGGTGGCCCCCAGGGACCCTGCTGGGGGGACAGTTCCCTGGAGGAGCCAGACATGCTTGGCCCCTCTCCCCTCTCGTCCCTGGCCTCACCTCCTGGAGCCCTGTAAGGCCGCCTCGTCCCAACCCCTAACTCCAGCCCTCCTAGACCCTGACTGCCCGCATCCCTCCCCTGTGGCCCCAACGTCCTTTCCTTTGATCTATGTTCTCTTCGAGTCCAGGGACTCTGTGCTGCTGTTCACTGACTTCCATCCAATGAGGCCATGATACGTGGCCACACTGTGCCCTCCCTGCAAAGACCCTTAGTGAGCAGGCATGGCGACAGCCTGTGCAAAGGTCCTGGGGCAGAGGTGCATGGACACAGCAGATTGGCCGGGCGCATCTCCAGGCATGACCTCACTCCACCCTGAGTGTGAGGAGGCGCTGTCCTTCATCGCCCAGAAGGCGCGTCTCCCCTTAGGGCCCCGGGCTTAGCTGGCACTCGCCCCGTCTCCCGCTGAGCTGGGTGATTCCACTTTCACACGGGATTTCCCCGGGAGCTGTCTCTGGCAAGGAGCCTGACCAGGAAATTCCCGGCCCACAGTCAATGAGGGAAGGTTGGCCCGGGGCCAGGCCTCGCCTGAGGAGGGCCCTGGGGGCTCCAGCACTCTGGAGAAGGGGTGCCGCCTCCCCGCCCTGCCCCACCAGGACCGCTCCGCAAGGACAGAGCTCGCCTTCTGCCTGTGTGCTGCCCAGACCGCAGTCACGCAGCGACGTCCAGGGACGTGCCCGCAGCCCCCGGGCCAGCAGAGACACATCTGCTGTGGCCAACAGCGGCAGGGGGCGAAGAAGGGTGTTGGGGCCCTGACTGCCCCCGTCACCATCTAGAAAGTCACCCCAACTCTGAAGGCAAGAGGACCGGCCAGGAAGGCGGGCAGGTGCAGAGCAGCACGGGGCCCATAGGGGTCTGGAGCTCAAGGTCACCAACTGCCGGCCATCCGAGGGCGGGGGAGGGAGGTGCCAAGTGTGTGGGCGCGGGGCAGGTGGGCCTCACTGCCGCCCCTTCAAAGGCCGGGGGTGGGGACCTCTTGGTTCCCGCCCCACTGGCTGGTCACCGTCACCCAGCCCATTCCCAGCTGCCCTGCCCGACTGCCCTCCGGATGGCGCCTGACCCCCCGGGTGCCTCCCCCTGCCAGGTGGGGCCTCCCTACCTCTTTCCCAGTCCCGGCGCAGACGGACACCCGCCCACTCCGGTCCCTGGTCCTGTGATCAGGGGACCACACAGAACACACTGGTGGCTCCCAAAGTGACCCCGCTGACCAGGGTCCACTCGGAGAGGGTCCACCCCAACCTCAGCATTGTCTCCTTTTGGGTCTGGGACATAGGGTCCTCCCCGGCCACCTCCCCCCCCAGAGACTGCCTCCACCCTGCTGGGGCCCCGCCCCCCGCCGGCAGCAGCAGCTCTCGCCCTGCTCCTCTTCCGGGAGAGACCCCCAGATCAGCGTCCCAGCCCCAGGTGCCATGTCAGGTGCGCCTCAGCGAGCGCCCAGCTCCCATCACCCCCAGAACCAGCACCCCCAGAACCCCTCATTTCTGCCGACTGGCATTCTCGGCCCTGCCGGCCACAACCGGGCCAGTCTTCCCAATCCCCACCCTGGCTTCCCTCCGCGGCCGCCAGGTGACCCGCCCCAGAGCCACCAGCTAGAAGTCAGCCCGCCCGGGCCCCCGTTCCACACCCACTGTCCTCCTGGGCCCTGGCCCCTAGGGACCCGCTCCTCCTGTGGTCCTGCCTGCCTCTGCCCGGCATGGAGGTGGCAGGCTCTTCGGGCAGTGGAGGGGACACCTGCCTTGTCCTACGCAGCCCACATGCTGACAACCCGGCCTCGTCCTCACAGCCCGACACCATCCACGCCCCTTTCCTGTAGCGCCGGCCTGGCCTGCCCCAGCCGCAAAGAGCCTCAGGAAACAGCTCCTTGATTTTCCCCGTGTCACAGGTGAGGAAGTCGAGGCCCAGCGGGGTGGGCAGCTTGCCCCCAAGCCGCAGGGCAGAGGATGGAGCCCCCCACGCCAGGCTTCCCCAGCAGGAAACGCCCCCTGGAGAAAGTGCGCAGCTTGGGAGATCAAAGCCAGGGCCACCCACAGGCTCCTGCTGACGCGGAACCAGGAGGCGGGATGCGGTGGGCAGTGGGATCTGGACACGCGCTGCTGCGAAATGCCAGCCCGGCTCGGGCAGCAGGGGTGTGCCAAGCCCAGGGCCCCATCCGGGCCTGCCGCACCCCTGTCCCTGCAAGGACCCGAGGCAGCCGCCCAACGCGCAGGGGGGCTGGGGCCAGGCTGCAGGCACCGGGGGGCCACTGGCCTGGGGAGCTGGCGGACACACCACCACGCGCCCTACGGTCACGCCGGACACCGCCTGGGCCGGGGGGAAGCCAGGCGGGACGCGCGATGCCGTGGACACGAGGCGGAGCCCTGACCCCAGAGCGGGGCGAGGCCGGTACCCGTAAACACTGCAACCGTCCACATATATTCAAGATTTGAAAGAAGAAAGTCCACGTGCCAAGTATTACTTTTGGTATTTCGAGGAAACCGGGTTCAATTTCAAATGACCTCCAAACCGGTGACGTGAATTCAGGCAAATGAGTTCGCAGCAAGACTCGTGTGCACGTGGGGCTCTGGTCCCTCCTCCCGGCGGGGCTGGTGCTCCCGGCGGGGCCGGGGACCCAGGCGGCCTGAGCCTCGGTGGCGCCCAGGCCCTCGGGGCTGCGGTTCTGAAAGTAGGGACTCCCGGAGACGCAGGGCCTGAGTAATACAGCGAAGTTCTTAGAAACCGAGAGTTTCAGAATAAGACGGCGGGGACAGCAGCCGGGGCTCGCGGCCCCCACGACGCCACGTCCAAAATGGAAACGGCGGTCCGCGCTGTCAAAGTTTCCTCCGTGCCTGCTGCGCAGTCTGCGGTCCCCGCCGGTCCCACGAATAACCCGGAGCGCACACGTCTGACCTGGCCCGGCGGCTGGTTTGGAACCGTCATCCCCTCTGAAAGGAACCGGAGAAGCGGCAGACCCCGCGTGAGGCCGGAGGGAGGGTGCCTGGCGACCCGGGACCGGCCGGGGACAGTCGCACCTCGGACGGAATGACGGCTGTCGCTTCTCCGTCTCGCTTTGAGTGAGTAAGAATCCCTGCGTCTGGAGAGAGCTCTTACTAAACCCAGACTGGAACGAAAACAGAACAACAGAGCTGGGCCGGGGGGGAACGAAGCCAGGCCTTCCCTCGCGGGAGGCCGTCAACCAGGGACCACAGAGGCGTCCGGGGAACTAGGGCGCGGCCTTTGCAGCCCCCGACGTGACCACCAAGTCTCCCGGGACCGTCAGGGCGGTGGAGGCACCAGGCAGGGTCCCTGGTGACCGGGCGTCCATCGGGGCTGTGGCGGGGCACCCCAAGTGATGAGTCGTTGCTGAGGGGGGTGGCCAGGGCCCTCTCGGCCAGGAGGCCAATGTCGGGGGCCTGAGCCTGGACACTGGCCTGCTGGTGAGGGAGGGACGTGGGTCCCAGAGCTCAGGGAGCCTCTAGACCAGGGTGCCTGCCTGCAGTGCTGTGCCCCGAGCGTGCTGGGGAGGGGGGTGCCCTGCGCCCCGAGCGTGCCGGCAGTCCCCCGCTCCAGCGCGAAGCCACCGCCGCCTCCAGGCGGCAGCAGACACCTCCTGAGGGCAGAGTTCAGGGTAAGAAGGACCACTCTAGACCACCCCCAGGTGACAGGAAGCTGGGGAGGTGACGGCAGGCAGGCTAGAGGCCCCAGGGTGCGGGCCACTGTCCACGGCAAAGTGAAATGTCATCAGGAACGGAGTCTAGGCTCAGAGCTTGTGGGAGCCAACATGGAGCCGGGAGGCATCCCCATGGGAACTACTATGGAATGTTCTAGGGCAGGGAGGCCGCTAGGACACTCTCCTCATCCCAGGAGTTAGCGTCAAATGCCGATGTGTTCCCAACAGAGCATCCGAACACAACGCACATGTCATCAGGGAGGGAGGCAGAGGGAGGCTGCCCGCTGAGCCCGCGGGGGGCGGGCGTGGGTTCCGTCTCCCCATCCCCAAAGTCTTCCACATCCTCACGGCTGTCACAACACACACCCGCAAGGGCGGCCACTGCACAAAAACGAGCCCAGGAAAGAACAGGTGTGGGCGGGGACGCGGAGCCCTCGGAGCCCTGGCCGTGGCCGGCGGGAACACAGGCTGGCGCAGCCGCTGTGGGGTCAGGACGGCGGTTCCTCAAAACGTCAAAAACAGAACTGCCGTGTGACCCAGAGATCCCACCGCGGGGCAGCAAGTGCCCGGCGCCGGGTGTTTGTCCACAGAAGTGAGAGTGGGAGGTCCGCGTCGTCCCCGCCCCCGCCCGCAGCAGCGTCACCCACAGCGGCCAGGACGTGGGACGGCGGTGGCTGTCCACGGGAGGCGGATGAGCCCATACGTGGTCTGTCCTGTGACGAAATATCAGCCTTAAAAAGGAAGAAGTCCCGACACCTGTTGCGACAGCAAGTGACACAATCCGGTCACCGAAGGCCCAAGACTGGGTGCCGCGCCGGCAGGAGGCCCTCACCAGGGGCAGGCCCTGGGGACAAAGTGGACGTGGGCGCAGGGGCAGGGGACGCAGCGCGGGGGCGGTGTGTCGCACCGTGTGAGAGCACTGAGCGCCGCTGACCTCAGTTTTACTTTCTGCACGTTTTACTGCCATCTTAAGGCAGTAACATCGGTTCAGGACCGTCTTCGGAACACGGCGGAGAAAGCTTCAGCGTTCTGAGCCGCAGCTCCTAGCGCTCAGGGCTCAGAGGGGCTGCGTCACCGCTGCTGTGTGACCAGCAGGGCGCCGGGGGAGGGGGCCCGGTGAAAGGGGAACCGCTGGGCCCGGGGGCGCGTGCTTCCTCTCTGTCGGGAGGCGAGCCCTGCAGGACAGTCATCCTGAAATTCGGGCCCGCCGCCCACCAGCCCCGAGCACTTCCTGAATGTTTCCTGAGACCGTGGCCTCCGACTTTCAGATCTGAGAAGGACTGGCCGCCCAGGGACACGCAACATCAGCCACCCCAGTTTCTTCCCACTTTTCTCCAGGGCACCCTCCCGGTCCCTGCGGCCTGCGCTCGGTCCCAGACCCGTGGGAGCCAGTGGGAGGCAGGGCTCCGGGACAACCCGGCCGGAACATACAGTCACCACCAGGGTGCTCGGCGGGCCAGTGTGGACAGCAGGGCAAACACTCCCGTCTGTGTCGCTGCCTGGTGGGGGGCCTCCAGCGGGGCCGCCTTGTGGCCACTGCCCCGGCGCAGGCAGCCCTGGGACCCTCCTATCTCTCCACCCCCCCACAGGGGTTCCTCTGGAGGCTCATGGCACAGGCCCCACGGCCACTCTGGGGCAGCAGAGGGGGCCAGGGAGAATGCAGGCCTGGTGCGGCTGAGGCAGGACTCCAAGCATCGGAGGTCGGCCTGGTGCCCAGTGCCCTCAGGGTGACCTGATGCTGTGGGCTGTGGGGCAGGAGAGGTGGACCCGGGAACCGGCGGGTCTGACGTGTGCCCTTGTCCACAAGCCTGGGGGCCCCACCGAGCCCTCCTGGGCTGGGGGGGGCCGGGTTCCTGGGAGGGGCGGCCAAGGACCCCAAGTCATGCTGTCCTTTCTCAATCAACGCAAAGGTGGCCCCGGTGTGGGCCTGGGTCAGACGTCCCTCAGGTCTGCACCTGCCCCTCCCTGAACCCTCCCTCTGGGCCCCCCTCAGTGTCGTGGGACGCGAAGAAACCAGCACCCAGGGGCCCCTCCGGCCAAGCCCAGCCAAGCAGGGCCAGAGGCTCCGGCACCAGGAGGGGACAGGCTGGGGTTTGGGAGCAGCCTGTCTGGACAGCAAGCGTCCCCTCCCCGGTGGTGACTCCAGGCTAGAAAGCCGGATTCTGGAACCCCACACTGGGGGCTGTGCTGTGGGTTCAGGAGGGAGCGTGGCCCCAGAGCCCCTGTGATGAGTCCGGGCTCCCGCTGGGTTGACCGTGGGATTTTCTGGGCACACGTTCAGGCTGCAGTGGTGTTGGCTTCCCCACCGACGGGGACAGAGTGTGGCCTGAGATCAACAGCCCGGGGACAGACAAGAGCTTGGCATGAAGGTCATCTGTAAGGAGCCACCGGGGCCTCGGCCTGGGGGCACCTCCTCTGCCTTGGGGGGGCCGTGGATGAGGCGGGGGCCCAGATGAGGGCAGGGAGATCACCCCCACAGCAAACTCCTGCTGAGAGCAAATGGGGTGCACGTGTGCAGGGCCTGCGCCCACGCTCAGGACCCCAGGGCAGAGGTGGAGGTGCTGGAGACACCGAGGAGACCCCCGAGCAGGGGTGGAGGGGACACAGTCAGATTGGTTGCTGGGGGTGAGGAACTCAGTGGGGATGGGCCCGGAAGCCCCAGGCCGAGCCCAGCATGCAGAGGTTCGAGGGGCCTGGCTGAGATCTGGCCAGGGGACCTCTGTTCAGCCCATCACCAGGCCACAATGTGAGGAGGAAGGGACACGCAGAGGCCATCCCCGCAGCAAGGGCACACAGAGCCCAGGGCACACGGAGGTATCGGTGTGTGCAGGGCAGGGGTGCATTGGAGAGAGTGGGGCACAAGGGTCAGGTGGGAGGGGCCGAGTCCTCCTGACAATGGGGGGTTCCTGGGTTTGCTGAAGTTCAGGAGAATGAACTCGGGAGAAGGGACATTGAGGGCCAGGCTGTGGGGCAGCAGAGAGGCCAGGGGCCCCGGCGCTGGGCACCCGGGGGGCTGTGTGGGCTCCCACCCGCCTGGCCCACCGGTCAGCGGGAAAGGGGGCCAGGGCAGCACCACACTAGCACTGAACAGGCCTGACCAGCCCCCGCCCGCGCCTCCCAGGCCCGGCCGCCCAGAGGGCGAGTTAGTGTGTCCAGGGCCTGGCTCCTTTCAGACTATTACGAAGAACGGGGGGCCGTCCACCTACGAGGCAGCAGAGCCCTCGGTGGTGCCACCCACCAGGGCCAAGGGAGCGCAGAGGGACCGAGCCCTAGCCACGGCCACAGGGGCCTGGCACGGGGCTTCCCAGGAGAAGGGCATCTCACCACAAAAGCCCACGGGGAAGGCCCTGGGGACCCTCCTCCCTGCCCCCCGCCCAGGCCCTCAGGACAGCAGGGGCCCAGAAGCATCCAAGAGAGAAGGGCTCCTGGGGCCTCTGTGTGCAGCTGGGCTGTGAGACACCCCGGCCGATTCTATGACCCCACTTCTGAGAAAACGTCCTGGGCAAGAAGTCTCAGAGACCAAAACATCCTTCCTAACGTCATTTTAATCAGGAAAAGTTGCCAACAATCCCCAAGGTCAGTTAGAACGGGTGTGTGTGTGTGTGTGTGTGTGTGTGTGTGTGTGGAGGGGTGTGGGTGGCGTCTTATGCAAATGTCCCTTGAGGAAATGCCCAGGGTCCAGCAGGAAGGACCGTGGGAAGGAGGGAAGGCAGGGAGGCAGGAGGGAGGCAGGGGGGAAGGAGAAAAGGAGGGAGGGAAGGAAGGAGGGAGGCAGGGGGGAAGGAGGGAGGGAAGGAAGGAGGGAAGGAAGGAGGCAGGGAGGCAGGGGGGAAGGAATGGAGGCAGCTCGGATCTTTACAACGCGCTAAACCGCACGCAGTTACTCGGTGTATGGCCATCGGCATGGGTGCAGAGACACCACAAACACGAGGCGCGGCTGCGGCTGCTCCAGGCTGGCGGGGGACAGACGCTGGTTTCCGTCCGAAGCTGTGGCCAGCTGGCCGTGATGACCCCAGAGCCGTAACGGAGCTGAGTGCGAGGTGCGGGCCGGCTCAGCTCTCAGAGGCGGCCCCCTGGACGGTCCTGAGCGGGGCGCGGGGACAACCACGTTGCACGGGACCATCTCCGTGTCCGCTGGGACTGTGGGCAGCTCCTGCACGGCCCCAGGGCAGGCGGCCACCGCCCCTGTCCCCCTGTGCGGCAGGTGTGGCCCCGTGGAGCCCCCAGGGGAGGGGACCACAGGCCAAGCCCCTCATCGGGACGGCAGCTGTGAGTTCTGGTGTCCGTGGACTTGGCCAGCAAGGGGGGGGTCCCACAGGCCCCACACGGTCCTGGTGCTGGCCTCGGTTTCCTGGCGTCGGGCTCTGCAGGGGTGCAAGGAGCAGGGGGGAGAGAGAGCTCCCCGAATCAAGTGCCAGACTCACCAAGAAACACCCTCACAGACGCACAGAAACACAGGAGACACAGAGGCAGCCACCACGGGCAAGGCGCCCGCCTGCCAGGACGGAGCGAGGGCTGGGCCCAGGAGGCCTGCCGCCCCCGGCCCCCTCGCCTGGGCACAGCTTGGGTCCCCACGATGCTGTGGCCGAAGTCTCCCCTCCAAGGTGACTCATTTGAAAAAGGATAGACCTTTCAGGCCCATTAAGCACTTTCAATAAAAACTGGCCCCTGGCTGGAAACCCCCCTCAAAATCCCCTACGAGCCTCCAGAGACCAACTTCCTCCAGCAGAGAGAGCTGAAGGCTCCTCGAGGCCCTGAATGCCACCCGCAGGTGGGGACAGTGGGCTAGGCGCCCCCGCAGGCTGCCGGAGGGACCGCATCCCCACAGCCGCCCTTCCACATCCCCTCCCGCCCTCTGCCCTTCCCCAGCGCTCCGGCCTCACCCCCACCCCACCGAGGAGCACTCCGGGCACCCGGCTCCTGTGTGGAGCCCGTGTGCCCCTGTGTGCCGGGACTGACGGACGAGAAGGGGACAATCCTGAGACTAACACCCTGCAGGGCCCGTGACCCACGCCCCACCTGCACGGCCCTCCTCTGAGAATCCCTGGACGCCCATCTCAGGCTGTTTCTGGAGGAGTGTGGGACAGCCAGCTGGGGACCCCGGGGCACAGTGTCCAGCCGGGGGAGCGCCAGCGCCTTCCCGCCCTGTGTCCCGGACTGTGCTGTGGTGGCCTGGGGCGAGGTCCCCGGAGGCTGTCCAGAGGGTCCTGGACGGCCGCCTCACGTGGCCCCCAGAGCAAGCTCTGCTCTGTCGACGGTGGAAGTCAACCCAAGACACTCAACACCAAGGGCACCTGGGGGCTCAGTCGGTTAGGTGTCCGGCTTCGGCTCAGGTCATGATCTCACAGTTCGTGGGTTCGAGCCCCGAGTCGGGCTCTGTGCTGATCTCTAGCTCAGAGCCTGGAGCTGCTTTGGATTCTGTGTCTCCCTCTCTCTCTGCCCCTCCCCTGCTCACACTGTCCCTCTCTCGCTCTCGCTCTCTCAAAAAAAAAAAAAAAAGACTAAAAAAAATTAAAGAAAAAAAAGACAGTCAATACCTTCCACCTGGCACTGACTTAGAAAACAACGCAGGGGGCTTCATGGGCTGAATCATGTCCCCCTAAGATCCATGCTGAACACGACTGTGGAGAGGCCTTTACAGAGGGGGTCAAGTCAAAGTGAGGTCACGGAGGTGGCCCCGAACCCGCATGAGTGTGTCCTTACAGAGTGTGTGAGGGGGGACAGCGCAGACACGCACGGAGGGCCGGCTGGGTGGGGACACGGGACAGGACGGTGTCCGCCAGCCAGAGAGGCCCCAGAGGACGCGAACGCAGACAGGCCCCTAGCGTCCCCCAAACTGTCTCTTCTCCCCAGGAAGCTGACGGTGTCTCCCCGAGCCAGCGACGGGTCCTTCCCGGGTGGGGAGTCTCAGTGCACCGATGGGACCCCAGGCCACATGCACGGAATCTTGGCAGACACAGAGACTTCTGGAGACACGTCTCACAGAACTTCCTGTTTTGGGCCGGCCCAGCAGCACCATGAGCCGCGTAAGGAGAAATATTTCAGTACTTCTGCTATTTGACCTCAGCCCAAGCCAGGAAATGTGGGGAAGCGTGAAAATGAGGCAGAAGGCGCTACAGAGAACATCCAAAAAACAGACTGACGTTCACGGTCTCTAAAGACGATCCCACGAATTTTTCCCAAGCCGCTCGCTGCACTCCCTGCAGAGCACCCTTTCCTTCTGGAGTCGAGAGCGAAGGCTACACTCAGGGGCGCGAGAGCAGAGCAGTAGGGAGGCCAGGGGCCGCCGGCTGGCCCGGGGGCACCTCCACTCGGGGAAGCTACAGAGGGAGATCGGAGCATCAGGTGTGCTGGGATGGCCCCTCGGCCCCACATTCTCAGAGGCAGAGGCTTGGGTGCCTTCCAGAAGCTTCTAGAGGGTTCTGGGAGACTCTGAACCGACACAAGACCCATGAGGTTGAGAGGTGAAAGGCCTCTGGGCAGCCCAGCCTGTGTGACCTTCACTCAGAGTCACAGGGGACCCGACCAGCGGGGCTGGAAGCCGGGGCGCGGGATGGGGGCGGGGGGGGGTGCAGAGAGTGCATCTGGGGCCCCCCCAGGGCTCCTCCTTGGGGCGGTGGGGCCTCTGGAGGGAGCCTCACTTTGCACCTCAGTTTCTCTGTTATGAACGAGATCCTAGCACCGACTGTAACGACTCAGCGTCCGCCCCAACCTCCGGCACCAGGGGGTGTGGCCCCAGTTGGAACAGGGTCTTGCAGATGTGAGGGAGTTAGAGCGAGGCCCCTAGGCAGGGCCGCCGCCCTGAGCGTCCTTCCACCACGGCGATGACGCAGGCACGCGGGGGCAGGCCCCGTGAGGACGCAGCCAGAGCTGGAGAGATGTCGCTGCAGGCCGGCGCGTCCACAGCCAAGGAAGCACGGGACGACGCTCTCCCTTGAGGACCCTGAGGGAAGCCCCCCTCCGGACCCACGATCTGGGACTTGCGGGACGAGGGGCCAGCTGTGCTGTCGCACCATGCCGATGACCCAGGGCCACGGGGGCAGGTCAGTGAGACAAAGCATGGGTGGTACCCGGACTGTGGGGCTGCGCCCTGGGGACCCGTGGGTACCTAAGCGGTGGGCACCCGGGAACTAGCAGGCTCTGGGAAGCCTAAGGGATGGGGGCAGACGTGAGAGGAGCCCTGAGGCTGACCCCCGAATAAAAGCAGGGGTGTGCCTGCTGGGCCTGAGGCCGACCACGGACCCTCTGCGGCCGCGCACAGCGAACCCCAAGGCCTCCCGGGCAGGGTCTCGGCGGCTCAGCACCCCGCGGACAAACGTGCCGTCTGTGTCTGCGGAGTCGCACGTGGGTGTGACCTCGCCCTCGGAACCGCCTGGTGCGGCCACTGAGGACACTTCCGCGGCGGCCCGTGGACAGCGCAGGCAGCCCCCCGGGGCGCCGCTGACCCCCGCACCCCGGCTCTCGCCCCCACAAATCCCAGATGCTCCAGAGCAGCGCCTGAGCCCATCGGGGTCCTGTCAGGGCCCTTCTGGCTTCCTGCTGAGCACCTCGCGTCCCCTAGTTCCAGCCCCCTTAGGGGAGAAGTGGGGGTCCCCGGAGCCGCCCACAGCTTCTCCCAGCAAGGCAGAGGTGGAGTGGGAGGCCCGGGCCCTGTTGCCATAGCAGCAGCGGGAGCACCCAGAGGCGGCCCCCACCCAGACCCTCCCCCTGCTGCCCCCCACATGGTTTCCAGTGCTGCAGAGGCTCACGCTCACACACGCATCCCGCGTGTCTGCATGCATCCCTAACACACCCGTGTGCCCATACACGTATGTGTGCACTACCACACACACCTACCCGCTCACAAGCCTGCACCCATACCTCCAGGCGCATGCACCTACACACACCTATACCCCCTACACCCACCTACACATGCACCCACCTATCCATGTGCGCACCTACACGTTCACAAACCTGCACCCATACCTACATGTGCACGTACCTACATGCAACCACACACCCCCACACACACCTACACATGTGCACACACCTACATACAACTACACACCTCACACACACCCACGCATGCGCACACACTTCACCTGTGCACGTAGACCTAGGCGTGCCACACACACACACACCTGCACGCCTGCGCGCACCCGCACACACACACACCTCCACTCGCGCACACTATACATGCACACAGCCTACACACTTGGCCACACACATGCGCACATACCCACACATTACACATACCTACATATGCACCTATGAGCACACACACGGACACGGGCGTACATGCCACCACAGACATACAATCACACACACCCATGTATACATGCCTCCCAACATACGTACCCGCCCACGTGCCCACGTGCACACGTGCACACACACACCATGTACGCGTGTGTGCGCACCCCACCGTGTACACACGTGCACGCGCACCCCAAGCCCCTGAGCGCCCCGTGGGCAGGTACGCTCACTGCCACCCTGTGGTCACCGCAGTCTTGGCACCTGCCTGAGTGGAACCAGGAGCCAGGCCCACCCGGTGGGACACTGCCTGCGGGACAGGAGGCTCCCTGGACCCCAGGCGCTGCGTAGCTGGCGGTCAGGGCTCGTGCTCTCAGCACAGGAGACCCGCACAGAGCGGCGGCCCCAGGCGGTGATGGAGCGCGCCTGGGTCCCCCCAGCGGCCTGGCCTTCCCACCCCCTCAGGGGCTCCTGCGGCAGCTCCCCAGAGGTCACGCGTGCGTCCGCGGGACACGGGCTCAGGACCAGACTGGAGCCCCACGGCCACCTGGGGGAGCTGCGCCTGCCTTTATGAGGATGTCTGTTCTAGAAAGCCCCTGTTCACACATGGGTGAACCCCAAGCACACAAACACCCAGGGTGTTTCTCCCCCACTGACAGCTCTGTTTCTCTCTTGGATGGACAATGGTTTTCGATTTTCACAACACCCGGGACCCCTGAAGTCCCTGGCAAATGCCTCGGGTGCAGCCCCCAAGACCCCCGTGGCCCCCCAGGCCCGCCCACAGCCCCCCCCCAATCTCCCTGGCCCTGCCCCCACCCCCGCAGCCCGACCCACAGCCCCTGCAGCCCAGCGACAGTCCCCGGAGGCCAACGCCCCTCCCCACCCTGCCACAGCCCCCGCGACCCCTCTGGTCCCACCCAGAGCGCCGATGGCCCCTCCGCAGCACCAGCACCAGCAGCAGACGCCCCGGTGAGGCTCAGATGTGAGTCTAGCCACTTCCTGAAGGTGTCTGTGCCGGCCCGGGGGACCGACCCCACAGCAATGCGGCTCCTGAGGCCCCCTCTCCTGACCCTACTGTCCCTCAGGATCTAGCTCAGGGCCCAACGATGGCAGCGGCTCAACACAGAAGTGGAGGAGGATGCACGCAGGGCCACAGCTTGTGGGTCCAGTACAGCCCGTGGGTGGGGACCACTGAGAAATGACCTAGGAGGCCACGCATGGCTCCTTGGAGGGCACGGCGGACAAGGCCCAGCAAGGGCCCCCGTGACCACCCACACCCACTAGGACGGCAGTCGTCTGGAAGGGACAAGTGTGGGCCAGGCTGTGCCGAGCTGGGAACCTGCTGCCGTAGGTGGTGACGCACAAGGGACAGCCGGAGCACAACAGCGCGGGCCTCCCCAGGACACAGACAGACGCCGCCGCTGGGCACGTCCCGAAAAGAACTGGGGTCGGGCCCCTGGTGCCCCCACAGCCTCGCGCGCAGGACCACTGTGCATGAAGCCCGAAGGTGAGGCCGGCGAGTGCCCGTTGGCACTGGACAAAATGCTGAGTATCATTCCGCCGGTAAAAGAAGGGACACCTGGTACAACATGGACGAGCCCCGAGGACCTGATGCTCAGGGACACTGTGACAAAGACCAACATTGTTTGTGTCACTTGTATGAGGCTCCGAAACAGTCAGATTCAGACAGAAAGTAGGCGGGGGGGGGGGGGGGGGGGGGGGGGGGGGGGGGGGGGGGGAGGGGGAGTCGGGACAGCGCCCAGCCCGGGAAGAGGGAGACGGGCTCTGGTGACGGATGGGATGACAGCTGCACGACACAGACTTGACGCCGCTGAAGGGAGTGCCTGAAAACGGCTGCAACGCTGAACTTTACGTCATGCATATTTCATCACGAGGAAAGGAGGTGTAAGGAGCAAGGAAAACCCGGCAGAACGGCAGCCTGGCCCGGAACCGCGGCGGGGGCCTCGGTGCCCGGAGCCCTGACCCCGCCGCCAGGGACCCCGGCCCGCACTCCCCCCTCCTGATCCTCGGAGCCCAAGCCTGCGGGGGGTGGGGGGGGGACAGGCCCCCGGGCAGGTGGGACGTGCTCAAGTTACAGACGACCTTTCTGCCCCCTCCCCCCGGGACTCCCAGCCGCAGGCCTCCCCCAGGCCGCAGCCGTGGGCCGCTGTGACCCGGCCACTGCACCCGCTTCCTTCCTTCTGCTGCCTGCCCGGGTGCTGACTTCCAGCACACACACTCCAGCGCCACCCCACGCCATGCGCTGGGGCTGCCGTGCAAGCCCTGGGGTGCAGGATCGACCCGTCCAGCCCACGGCACTGATCCAGGGCACGCCTCCCACCAGGCCCCGTGGGGGGACTCGGCCGATATGAGCAAGGACAGGGCCCGTCCGCCCCCTGGGGCTCAGCCAGGGGCAAGGTCCCCTGGGGCCGGGCAGGGTCCCCAGCCCAGCCCGGGCCGGGGTCTATCAGTAGCCTCTTGTGAGCAACAAACTACCCCCGAAGCCTCAAGTTCCGGGTCCACAATCTGGGCTGGCGGCTCCCAGACAGCTCGTGTGCGTGCGGGCATTTCCTCACTGGGTGCGGCTGCCAGGTTCAGGCCCTCAGCCGTCACCCGGAGCAGGCCCCTAGGGAGCACTGGGCCCCGGCCTCCCCGAGGTCAGCACGCCCCGCCCGCCCAGGCCGCCCTCCCGCCTCCACACCCACTCCTTTCTCACAGGGAGGAAGGCTGGGCCCCGGGGAGCACGTCCAGACCAGGCGCGAACCCGTGAGAGTGTCCAAAGCCACACGGCCGCCCTGCAGGAGCGGGGCGGGGAGAGCACACAGCAGCATCTGCTGGACGAAAGCCAGGGCCACGCTTCAAGAACAGTCCGTGCTTCGGGGCGCAGTGCCCAGGGGCTCAGGCTTGCCCTCAGCGCAGAGCAGGGCAAAGGCGGCAGGCCACACACCCAGTATGGGGCTGTCCTGCTCAGACTGCGGGAGATCGAGAAAGTCTAGGAGAGAAGCCGGGGAACCAAACCGCCTTACCGACCAGGAAACGAAGAATGACACCGTGTGAGCAGAAGACGGTGCAGTGAATACTGAGGAGGGTTGACAGAAAAAACCCACAGCCTAGATGTCTACACCCGGGCAACTATCTGTCAGAAGTGGAGGAGAAACACAGACTTTCTCACACGAAAACTGAGGGCATCCGTTGCAGGCAGACGGGCCTCGCGGGAAATGAGAGCTCCTCAAGGGGACGTCGGTCACAGAAGGAGGAACAAGTGAAGGCAAAGCTCTGAGTTGTATTTCTCTTATCCTCACTTGCACCAACAGCAGTTCCTTCAAAGTGACCGGGACAGGGACCCGTGACCACAACGGACGCGTGACATGGACGACGGCCCTGGGAGGAGGCGGGGGGCAGAGGGGCAGGGGGGCTGTGTCAGCACGAGGGCCCTGCGAGTTGGGCCCTGGCGCAGTGTTACATGACAGCGGATCGGGATTCGGCGTAAACATACTACAAGTTGCAGGGCAACCACCGAAGAAGGTACAAGAGGAATAAACTGAGATGCTAAGAAAGAAGAGAAAACAGAACCATACAGAATGCTCAGTTAAAACCGTGAAAGGCAGAAGAAGCCTGAAAGACAAAATCAGGACAAAGACCAAGGGCACCAAAGTGACGAGTGTAGGAGACGTTAATCCAGCTACGTCCGTCCTCTCCCCGAGTGCCCACGGCCCGAGCGCACCGGCTGAAGGAGAGCGCCAGGCCCCCCGGGGCCCACGGGAGATGCACGTTAAACACAGAAACACGTTTAGGTTGACAGTGGATGGATGAGGAAAGACAGAGCACGTACGGCCATCATGAGTGGAAGGGGCTCCTCACTGTCAGACACAGCGATTCTAGAACAAAGGAAGTTCGCAGAAGGGGGAGAGGACATAATGCCAACAGCCAGTCCCCGCAGAGGACACAACCGTCCTTAACACAAACGTGCCTGATAACAGAGGGTCAAACTACGTGCGGCAGAAACGGGCAGACTGCGAGGAGAACAGGTGAGTGCCCCGTCACGGCTGGGGCTCCGACAGCCCTGCCTCCGAGGAGGGCAGACCCGGCCTTGGGAAATCCGTGAGGACACAGTCGAACCCGATGCCACCGCCCGCCAGCTGGACGTCAGGCTCCTCCGGGGACCGCCGTGTCCCACAGCGGCACAGCACACGCTCCCCTCGGGCTCACGTGGAGCGCTCAGCAAGGCACAGCACGTTCCGGGCCACAGACACAGCTCAACAAATACAGAAGAACGGGAATCATACGATGTCTGTTCTCAGACCACAGTGGAATTCAACCGGAAATCAGTAACTGAGACACAACTGAAATTCCTAAATAGTTGGAGATTAGACAGCACACTTGTAAATAACATATGGATCAAAGGAGTCTCGAGAGAAAGTTAAAAATACGTGGAAATAAATGAAAATCTGAACTTAATCAAGAAGTGTGGGAGACACCAAAGGCAGACCTCAGAGAGAAACTTATGTCGAGGAGCGTCCAGGCACCACCACGGCCCTGTCGCGGGTGCCAGCCACGTCACCGGTACCCTGGGCTGCTCCATGCCCATGCTGCCCTTGAACTAACCCTCGGGCCACTCCCCCGGGGGGTCCACCTGAACCTGTTCTCACACTGCCGACCACCTCACAGTCACCTGTCCCCCCGCCCCTGGGGCACCAGCAACGAGAGATGACTGCACCCCTTGCTTCTGGTCCGCTGGGGCCATGCTCCGGAGCGTCCTGATGCTGGGATTTATTTCCAGAGCACGGTATCCGGCGCGGGGCAGCCGGGCCCCCTCCCACGGTGGCCGCACGGGCCAGAGGAGCAGGTGTGAGGCCACACGCTGGCGGGCACCGCGCTCCCCGCTGCGGCGGGATTTTAGGAGGAAAGACGCGCACATGCCCTTCTGAACTGGGTGATCAGGTACCTGGTGTCCTTGAGAAGAAACAGGGCGGCGGCCCGCACGATGCCACCACAGAGCAGGTCCTCGGGGACCTCCCTCGCACCGCCCTGCAGAGCGGCTGAGGTCACACACACGGCCTCCCGAGGAATGGACACAACAGGTAACAGGAAAACGCTTCCTGAGCCGGAGCGAGGTTCTCTTCAGGACAACGCCACACCCCGGGCGGGCGGGGACGGGCCTGCACAGACACCAGGGGCCCCTCGAAGACGAAATGGCCAACGGGAGCAAACAGGCACAGCCCGTGTACCCACAGGACGTGCAGCCAGACGCACGGGCAGCTCCAGTGAGAAACTCAACACGAGCTTCGCCGAACCGGACGGCCGGAAGCCCCATGGACATCAGGGAGACGCCAGATACAACCTCGGGCCGCGCCATCCACGTGTGGCGGGAAGGGCACAGATGAGGCCCGCCAGGCCCAAGGGTCTCATGGGCTGGGGGTGGCCGGGGTGCGGCGCGCTGCTCGACCTTACCCACCAAAGCCAAGCTCGAAACATCCCTGCAACCCGGAGCCCTCACCCCTGGAGCTGAGCCGGGGTCTGGCACCCGGATGGAGCTCTGAGCCCCAGCGTGGCTGTGACATGGGCCAAAACACCGACAAGGACGTTTGTGAAGGCGGCGTTCGCTCAGGTGCCATGGGAAAGCCCCGATGGAGAAACCCATCTGGGACCATGTCCACTGGGGAAAGCCTGTGCACGGGGCCGAGACGCGCCGTCCCTGGTGGCGGTGGTGGTGGCAGGGGTGGGAGGGTGGCAAGGATGGGTCTGTGGTTCCACAGCTACGTCGCCTTGTGACAACTCCCCGAGCTGCTCGCTGGTGACCCAGGCGCCCTGCCCTACGTGCACACACACGCGTGTATACGCAACCAGGGTCTCAACAGACAAGTTTCTTAAGAGGGAGGCAGTCATCGGAGGTGACCTGACCTGGGACGCCCCGGGAGCTGCAGGGCAAGGACGACCCTGGGCAGTGTGGCTGGTGCCCGCGGGTGTGCCCAGGGGGCTCCTGCTTCAGGCCACTGGAGAACGAAGGTCCCAGGAGGAGGGGCCACAACGCCGAGGCCGGCCGGCTCGGCCGGCAGGTGAGCCGGGGGCCAGGCATGGCATCAGGCATTACTCCCTGTCCACAGGCCCTGCTCCCATGCTCCCCCCAGGCCCGGAAAACCACCAGAGTGGGGGGGGGGAGCCGGGCCTCGGTGCCCGTGCCCACGCTGCGCCCACACGGTTCAGCGTGGACTGGGCCGCACTACGGCCCGCTACGCCGAGCCGGGCAGCTTTCTCAAAACCAAATGCAGCACGCACGGACGTCCTGACGTCTGCGTGGGGGGCACCCTCCCGGGGGTCACAGGAGGCGGACGGGAAGGAGGGATGTGCCACGGGGGGTACAGCCTGACCTGCACTGGGTCCCCCGTCAGTGTTTCTCCCCAAAACAGAAGCACACACACAGACACAGGCTGGTGCGCCTACAAGATGCTTTATTGCCCCTGCTCCGTGCGTCTCGCTCTGGCTGTGCTAGCGGCCCGGGACGGACATGACAGTCACCCCCCGCGGGCCCACCACACACACACACACACACACACGCGCGCGCGCGGGCTGCCACCCCCTCCCTTCCTTTCTGGAAGCTAGCGCCCTCGTCTGTGCTCCCGCGTGCCAGCTCGGGGATACGCGGCCATCCCAGCATCCGCTTGGAAAGGCCATCCGTCCCCCTGGCCTCCGGTGAACCCGCGTGTCCTTTCAGTACGTGTGACTCCAAATCAGAGAACCCCCGATTGCCCAGGGAAAAGGTAATGTGGCTTCCTAATTACTAGACCCATAAACTTAAAAATTCTTCCCCCCCAAACAGCAGGTACCCTACAGCTGGCCAAAGCTAAGAGGGTGGGCTGTGCCCCCATATTCTCTCCCTGAAAGAGCAGGTCCCATTTTAATCTCTGGTCGCAGGAGGGCTCCAGCCGCTCCTGCCGCCAGAGGCTCCTCTCACCCCGCCAGCCTCCACCCCGAGGGCTGCCGCTGCCCCCGGGGACTCCTCTTCAGACCAGAAACACCTGCAGGTGTGAGCAGACGAGTCCAGCCCGAGGAAAGCAGCCAGGAGGCAGGCCACCAGCTCCGCCCGGTGGAGGCGGCGGGGCCCGCGGCGCCGTCACTCCCCACAGAGCTCCAGCACCTTCTTCACCATGACCCCGATCCCGTCGTGGATGTGGTGGAGCGCCGTCTCGCACATGAAGGCCGGGGTCGTGACCACCTTGTTCTTCTGGTCCACGTGAGCTTCGTGCACGGAGTTACGGAAAAACACCACCGGGCAAGGACAAGCGAGTCGTGGATGTGAAGCCCCCCCCACCCCGTTCCCCAAGCGGGCTCCCCGTCCTTCTCAACGGAGCTCCAAACGGGGGTCGTTCCTGCCGCAGGGCTGCCGACAGGGCCTCGCCCCATACCGCCTGCGCTCCCGACCTCAGCCCCATGGCGCCGAGGCTCGTCCACGGACCTGGGCCGCACACACAGGAGCGCCGGCGTCCCCCGGCGACTGCGACTCCTCCCAAGCTAGACACTGGAACAGAGAGCGCCCCAGTGCCCGCCTCGGGAGGCCATCTAGCCGTGGACCCTCTCTCGACACAAGCCCAGCTCTTGCCCTGGTCAGGTAGGCACCAAGCAGTGATGGGACTGGCCCTGCGTCCTTCCTAAAACGTGTTCTCCTGGACCCGCTCCAAAGGCCCCTGGGCCGCCTCCACCGAAGCCGGTGGGCGGGCCACTGTGCAGGAGAGGGATGGACACTTAACCCGAAACCGTCCATAAGCCAAACAGCCCTCCCGGGAGACCAGAGCACCTTCAAGACAGACACCCAGGGTTATGGTGCCCTCTCCAGCACCTTCTGGGACACTGTGCTGCTCTGTTCCTCTGGTCTAGGGCCAGCTGGGGACCTGGATGGTGGTGGGCCCGGCCCCGAGGCTCTGCGCCCACAGCTTGGGCACCCGCGAGAGGATCAGGGGCCACTGAGGCCACCGGGCCGGCTCCCGTCCACACCCCCCGGGGGACTTCCCCCAAAGCCAGGAAACTCCCCGGGACCCCTCCTACCCGCAGCCTCCACCCCACCCCGGGGCCTGGTCCCCCCACTGGCAGGCAGCTCCCAGCCTCCAGCCAGAAGTCTTCCCCCCGGAGCCTGAGGCTGACCGCTGGCCAGGCGGGCCAGTGCGCCTGGGTTGTGCCGCACCCGGCCCGCACCTAGCAGGCCAGGGGACGGATGCGTCAAGGCCTTGGGCCCTACGCCCCTCACGTATGTGCTCCCAGAACCCCCCGGCAGTGCTGCCCCTGGTTCAAGAGGCGGCCTGCCTGGCGCAGCCCCCAAGGCCAGAGGAGGGGTCCTCAGCGCCATACTCCACCGCCCTCGGCTGTCACAAAGGATATGGTCACTCCCTTCACACAGTGCTTGGCGCCCAGGGCTTTGATGGCCTCCGCGGTCCCCGCATAGGGCCACTTGCCACCTTCCTCCTGCTCGTGGCCCACGGTGACCTCGACGCCACGGAGCACTTTGGCTGCGAGGACGGGAGCGATGCAGCACAAGCTGAAAAGTGAAGGCCAGGGTCAGCTCCGGGCGCACGAGGAGACGACAGGCCAGGGGGCACAGCGAGGCACGAAGACCCTCACTGACCTTGAGAATGAGCGCAGACACTGGCCAGAGCGCGTGGCAGCTGAGAGGTGGTGACCGGGCCGCCCCATGGTCAGGAGCAAGGGTGCCGCATGTGACATGAGCTCCACTCCCCAAGGGGCGCAGGCAGGAGGCGCTCCGGACCAGTAGCTCCTGAGCCTGGCGGCTCGGCCCACACCTGACCTCCGGGCCTAGACCCCACGCCGGCACCCTGCCCACGTCACTGTGCGCTCGGCGGACACAGGTGGCATCCACCACAACAGCTACAGGCCAGGACACCCCATCGTGTGGCTGTCGGGCACTGCCCTCCCCTTGCTCGGGGTCCACAGCCCTCCCCTCTGCCGCCCAGACCTCTCTGGGCCGCCGTGTCCCCTGGGGCCTCTCCGCTGCCTCAGCTCCCACAGTGCCTGCCGGGTTCTCCGCGCAGCCTCTAGAGACCCCGAGGAGAGGCCGCTAGGACAGGCCATGGGCGAGTGTCGTCAGAACATACTGACGCAGTGTTCAAACCCCATAGCGACTACACAGACTGGGGTGAGGACCCGGGTGTGCAAGCAGCACACAGGACCAGGGAAGGCAGTGGGAGCGGTGTGACTGGCTCCAGCCTGCCCCAAGGGGGGACGGAAGGCAGAGGCCGGGAGAGGGGAACGAGCACTGGAAAAGGCTGGGGGTCAGGGACGGACCGACTGGGGAACCTTCTAGAAGCTCTCCTTTCTGTTAAGTCACCAAGAGCTCCTGACCTAAGCACACAATAGAATTTCCCAAGTTGGAGGGTGCCTCGAATGCCCTGTGAACCCCGCAGTGAGAACGGGCCTTCGGGACGGCGCAGCCCTGCCCTCCACAGCCCTGCATACCCGATGGGCTTGCCGGCCGCGTGGAACTCCTTCAGGACGCGCTCCACCTCTGCGTGGACTCTGCAGTCCTTCCCATCCACGGCGAACGTGCTCCTGGCGCGGGAAGAGGCCTCTCACAGCGGGGCGTCTGCCTCCCTGGGGAGCCCCCAACCCTACCCCGCAGACGGGATGAGGGGCTCCGCTGAGTCCCCAGCCCCCGAGACCAGTAGTTCGTACGATTCCAGCCCAGACGGCAGCCGAGGAGGGCGGCAGATACCAGAGCGAACCAAAGGAGACAGCACAGCCGGGGGCCTGAAGCCAGTGACAGCCCCCCACTGACGAGGCGCAGGGAGATGAGACTCGGCTTGTGACCGCCGTCGGGGACAGCCCCCTCCTCCAGCCCACTCTCTGGGAGGCAACTGGCCATGCCCACCGAACCCCAAGGCCCATGCTCTCTCACGAGCCCCGTTTCTGGGCCATCCGCTCTGCACACTGGTCCCCAGTCCTGGGGATCCAGGCAACGTCACGGCCCTGGCGGGACAGCAGTGGGTGCGAGGGGGTGTGCTCTCCTGAGGTGCTGCTGTGTTCTCGGGGTGCACGCAAATGCAACCAGCTTTAAACACGTCACTGTGCCGCCGGACAGCTACCCAGGCAAAAGGCAGGACTGGAAGCGAGTGCCTGCCACGGCCAGGCCGTCTGCCCCCGGGGTCTGTGCGTGCAGCTGTGGGGCCGATGTGCCACCACCACGCCGCCCCGTGTGTGACAGACACAAAGTTCAAAACACTGAGCTTACGACGCCCCCACCTGCTTAGACTTTTAACACGACCACACGTGACGTCCCACACGAGAGGAACCCGGTTCCCAACCATGAACCTGCGCCCCCAGCGAACTCGCCTGCTGCGTGCGCCCTGCACAACCACAAGGGCACGGGAGCCGGCCGGCCTTCTGGAAAGGTCGGGAAGAACAGGGCAGGTGGCCCCAAGCCACAGCTTCCCCGGGGAAGTGGGCTCAGACAGGAGTGCTGACCCAAGGCCACCACTTCCTGGAGTGCAGACACAGACCCACCAGCCACCCAGCACGCCCCGTGTTGGCTTCGAGGTCACCCGACGGTGGGGCATCAGTGGTGCCGGGGACACAACCCCAGCAGGTCCCCGGAGGGGCCTCGTGCTTGAGGAGCTACGGTCAGAGAGGAGGTTCAGCCAGGAACACAGTGCCCTCCGTCACCTACTGCCGGGAGGTACGTGAAGGGGTGGTCCCCCGAAAGGCAGATTTTCGGAAGACGAAGCAGAAGGGGGTGAGGGGGACGCAGTGCCACGAGGGGCTGGGAGCGCGGGGCTGGGGTCTGGACGCAGGCCGCTCGGATGCCCACAGGCAGAGGAGAGCTGCCGGGGCCAGTGTGTGCGGGGCACCCAGAGCCGGCGGGGAAGTTGCCGCACCGCCGAGGGGCAGGGGGCACCAGCCAGCCAAGCAAACAGGGCGAGGGCGGCAGTGAGCAGGGGGACCCGAGGTGCCCGGCCCCGGCGCTGCCACGAAGAGGGAAGGCGGAGGGAGAAGACGGAGCCCATCTCAGGCGGCTGCAGCTGGCAGAGACCCAACGGCTCAGCAAGGAAGCCCAAGGGGTGCGGTGCTAGCCGAGGCCGGGGGTCCCGGGTGAGGGAGCCGGTGGCACCGAGCGCCCATTCAGTCTGGGAGCGAAAGGGCATGGGGTGGGAAGCGAGAGCTGTGCACGGGCCCATTGGCAGGGGGTGGGAGAAAGGACTTGGAGCAGGGAGGTGGAGGGCAGGGCCCGGGCAGGGGAGGCCACCAAACCTCCGGAACAGCCGTCAGCAGGGAGGTGAGCCCTCCCTGTCTGGGGCCTTGGGCCTGGGAGCCTGGGACCGTGGAGCGGCCTCATCCCGGACTCAGGGAAAGGCTGCCCAGTTCGGTGATCTGTCCTTTCCACCAGAACACGCTCAGTCCAGGCCGTCACACCTGCTGCGTCGCGGGTTTGAACCCGAGACCACGGGACGCAGCGGCCTCACGTCTCCCCACCCCCGGTGGCGGTGGCGAGGCCGCCTCGGAACGGAAGTGCCGGGCGGCGAGGCCAGTGGCGCAGAGGGCTTCCGTGACGTGCACAGACAGAAAACAGAAAGAGGATCTAAAACCCACAGGACGTCAGGCCGGAGTGGCCCTCGAGGCCCGTCCCGTTACCAGGGCAACAACCAGAGAGCAAAGCCCTCCATGGGGGACCAGCATCCGAACGGCCACCAGAACAGCCGCCTCCGCGCAGCAAGGTCCACGAGGCACATGGACACCAGTTCTGAGGTGACACGGCCAGCCAGCACAGGCTTAGATCAGAGGAGCCCCCCGCCCCCCCGCAGCCGTGGCCCGCACCAGGAGCATTCTGGGAGAAGTGGCAGGAAAAGTCACGTCTTGCTAAGCTTCGACCCTGGCCCAAGCTACGGTGGTTCCTGTCACAGCAGCTCCGTGCAGCCTCTGGGACCCGGGACCCCCGACAGCTGCTCACGTCCCCACCCCAGCCCCTGCCTCGCTGCAGGTGAAGAGCAGAACGACCCGCAGACCCGACACGCACAGGTTTTTGGCGGCCCCGAAGCCCCCGGGGAAGATGGCGGCGTCGTGATGGGCGGCGCTGAGCTGGGCCAGGTCGCTGATCTTGCCGCGGGCGATCCTCGCCGACTCCGTCAGGACGTTCCTGGGAAAGGGCACAGGAGGGGTTTGAATGACGCCAGCTTCAGCCTGCAGCCTGCAGAACCAGGCGGGGGAGGAAACCAGACGACGCGTCCTCGCGCCCAGTCAGTACCTAGAAAAGGTGACGTGGCCGCCTGGAGCACGTGGAGCTCTCAGAACTGGGGGCTGATGAAAGGGCAGAGCAGGGGAAGGTCAAGGCACCGCCCAGCGTGGGCACAGCCAGCCAGGCGCGGGGTCCCCTCCAGGCTGTGCAGCTGGGGCCAGCAGCCCAGACAGAAAAGGAAGGGGGGGGTGCTGACACCAGCTCCCAGGAGAAAGAGCGCCCCCGTGTAAGGCCAGCTGGCGAGCGTGGCCGTCCCGAGCTGGAGTGAGAACGCAGAAGGCAGGCTCCGAGGGCCAAGACCACCGCGCGTGCCTCACGGAGTCAGCTCGGGACCTGGGGCCCAAGCAGGTGAGCGAGGCCGGAGACCACGCTGGGAGGCACCACCTCAATCTAATTTTTTTAAACATTTATTTATTTTTGAGAGACAGAGAGAGACAAATCATGAGCAGGGGAGGGGCAAAGAAAGAGGGACACAGAATCAGAAACAGACCGCAGGCTCTGAGCTGTCAGCACAGAGACGGAAGCAGGGCTCGAACTCACGAACTATGAGATCATGACCTGAGCTGAAGTTGGATGCTTGACCGACTGAGCCCCCCCAGGCACCCCATAGATCTAAACAAAGGTAGGGGGCTGCCTGGTTGGCTCAGTCGGTAGAGCCTGTGACTCTTGATCTCAGAGTCATGAATTCAAGCCCCACTTAGGGCACAGTCAGTGCAAAAAAACAACAACAAAAACATAGGAGTTGATCAAAACAAAGCTAGGAGGAACTTAGCTGGAACTTTCTGTCCCTCCGCGGTATGGTAGGCGTTAGGGGGTAACAGCAGCACACCTCGACCACAGAACAGCCTGAGGACGGGGCTCTGAAGGACCGCGTTCAAAACTCGGAGCCCAGGCAGCGGCCCGGCCAGGACCCAGCAGCCCAGCACGCAGGCTCACGGGGCGTTTCTACCCGGCCCGAGGCCACATTCCAGGACAGAGGGGCAGGGTCATACCTGGTCTCCTTCTCAGAAGGCTGCCCCTTGGTGTGGTCAATCACATGCATCTGAGGGACGTCAGGAGCGAAGATCTGGACCTCGGCCCCGCCCCGACTCAAGTGAACCAGTACCCTGTACAGAGGAAAGTCCCACGACTCTGTCACACGCCCGACCCAGCCTCATCTGTTAGCGTGTTTCCACGGCAGGGTTTTTGCAGAGCGCCCCGGGGAAGTCTCTCATGGACAATAATACCCTGTTTGCTTTGCAAACAGTTATGGGTGGCCTGCCGATGACCCAAACGGCCACAACCCGGATTCACTGTCCCTGAGCTCGCCCGCAGAGCACCGGGGGTGCAGGGACCGGTGACTCGACTGGTGTCACGGCCCCAAGGGCGGTCTTCTTCCACAGGCCAATCACCGCAGCCCTCAAGGGTCTGATGGGGCTTTCGGTCATGACGTTCGCTAGCTCTGCCACCTCTGCCATGACAGTCACAGGGCTGGGAGAGACATGAGGTCTGCCTGAGGGCTGTCCTGTGCCAGGCACAAGTCCAAACCCGTCCCAGATGCGGGGCTCCCACGGTCCCCCTTTCAGAGGAGCAGATGTAAGGTGCTCCCTTGCACCAGCTCAGGTTCTGGTCCTTGTCACCTGCCAGGCTCTCTGCACAGGGCTCCCTGCCCACACTCCAGGCTTCCTCGTGCCCCTCGGGAAGCTCCCCTGGCCCTCTGCCCACCCCGTGTCCAGCGCCCACACCAGCGCATGCAGGACCAGGAGGGCCTCGGGCTCCTTGGGGCACAGGGAGACGGGTGTTCCCCAACCGTGACCTGACTCTCCCCTCCCACTTGCTCCAGGTCTGATGTCTACCAGTCCTGCTCACAGAAACCTTTCTTAACAAAATAACATGCCACTGAGCAACATCTGTCTACAGCTGAAGGTACCTTGTGCCTCACAGCCTTCGTTTTAAACATTTTTTAAAGGTTTATTTTTTGAGACACAGCGTGAGCAGGAGAGAGGCAGAGAGGGAGAAAGGCGGAGAATCCGAAGCAGCTCCAGGCTCTGAGCTGTCAGCACAGAACCCGATACGGGGGCTTGAACCTACAAACTGTGAGGTCATGACCTGAGCCGAAGTCCGACACTTAACCGACTGAGCCCCCCAGGCGCTCATCACCTTAGAGTCAAGAAGACGCAGGCTGAGCTCAAAGGTAACCGGTGAGTGTTAAAAAGACACAAGAGTATGAAATGGCGAGCTCAGCTCAGGGTGACAACCCTACTTGGGGACTTACAGAACTTCTCTCGGGCTCCCTCTATGCACCTCCCCAGGGGACTCAGGAAAAGGCAAAAGGTCCCTGAGGGCTTACGCGGAGGCCTCGTGGAGCTCAGTCCCGTCGTAGACTCCGCATCCCGACAGCACCTGCGGGGCGGGGAGGAGCGGGTCAAGGGGAGTCCACCTGAAGGCAGCCGGCGCAGGGACTTGCGTGGGGGAGGGCAGAAAAGGGGCGGATCTCGGTGGGGAGAGGACGAGGAGCCCGCAAGCAGCGGTGAAGGAGGGCTAGGGGGCCGGACCAGGAAGGGGGGAGTAAGGAAGGCCCGACCTCGAGAGGAGGGGCTGGGGGGGCGGGGGAGGAGGGCCAGACCTCGGGCGGAGGTGGGTGGGAAGGGACCGTGAACTCTGACAGTGGCCCCGCCCCCCGCCCCTCCCCCGCCGAAGGCCGCTCACCAGCGCGACCCTGGCCCCGGGCCGCGGCGCGGAGCTGTGGAGGGCCGCGCTCGGGGTGGGCGCGTGAAGCGGCGCGAACCAGGAGGCCGCCGCCAGCCTGGGCGCCACCAGAGCCCGGACCGCCGCCATGACTGCGCGGGGACAGCAGGTCGCAGGGTCAAGTGCCCACAGAGGCTTGCGCGGAACGAGGGCGCTTCGCGCCTGCGCACAGTGCGCCAGGCCCAGACTCCCTTGGGCGCGCCGGTGGGCGCGGCCGCGCCTGCGCACAGTGCGCCCGGCCCGGCCCCTCTACTGCGAGCGCGCTGGTTGTGCTGTCCGTGAGTCGGCTCGCGCGTGTCCCGGCGCCCCGGGAGCTGCTGCTGCCTCGGGCTCGGGGTCACGGGCTCCCGGGCCCCCGGACGGGAGCGGCTCGTGGCCGCAGAGAGTCAGACTCCAGACTTCGTTATTGTCAGCACTCCTGGGAGCAGCTCCCTGATGGCGAATAACCCACGTTCACATTTCACGTCCTCATAAACGTCGGTGTTTTCGAAGTGTTTGAATCGGGATCCGGATGGGAGCTCCCTCAGGGCTCCACCCTCCGCATTTTCTGCAAGTTGAGCTTGATGGGAAAGTTCCCCGGGGTCTGCTTTCTGCTGGAGGCGTGCGCCGCCTCTGATGCACAGTGTGTCTCTTCGTGCATTAAGTCCTTGCCGCGTGGGGATAGCAGGACTCCTTCAGGTACTAGCTGGAATTCTCCCATTAAAAATATCTAGTTGTCCCGGAGTCGGTCCACGGGAGCCGCCTGGAGACATTCTTTATTATACCTTAATCTATCAATTTGCAAGCTAAAAACAGGTGTCTAAGATTAAATATATATATGTTTAACATTTATTAATTTTTGTGAGACAGAGACAGTGTGAGTGGGGCAGGGGCAGAGAGAGAGAGAGAGAGAGAGAGAGAGAGAGAGAGAGAGAGAGAGAGAGAAAGAGAAAGGGAGACACAGATTCTGAAGCAAATCCCAGGCTCTGAGCTGTCAGCATAGAGCCCGACGTGGGGCTCGAACCCTCCAACGAGAAATCATGACCCGAGGGGAAATCGGACTTAATCCACTGAACCACTCAGGAGCCCCCAAGAAGAACGGTCACTGTTGGAAGCCACTGGAGGACTGTAAGCACGTTGTTGTGCATTTCAACCCAAGGCTGCACTGTCTTTGCTATTTAAATTGTTCCATTTTTAAGGCTTATGGTAAATCTCTGCACGGAGATCTTCTGGGAAACTACAACAACAAATTCGGAATATTATAAAAGAACCAAGATGAGTTTAGAACAATCAGTCTTTATTCCTGAGCCTTCAGCGATGACCCCTCCATTTCTACAGATGGACCCAATTTCTTCTGGACTCTAGAGAGCCGTTCTCAATCCTTTCCCTGTAGCTGTGGACTCTCCCATGGGGATCCTGGCGTCTACACGGCTCCCGGGGGATCAGCGGGTCCATTCATTTCTCCCCTCAGTGTCACCTCTGAACATGAGGTGATAAGAGTGACAGGATCACGGGGATGATGCTAACATGCACTAGGTCTCCACTTCCGAAAGGCAGCGCGACAATGCAGATTCTGATTCAGTAGGTCTGGGAGCCGAGAGCCTGCCTCCCCACCGAGGCTGTAGGATGCTGGCCACATCTCCAGGACCTGCAGAGCCTGGGCCCCCCAACCATTCCTCCGTCCTCTCCAGGGTCTGCTGGGCTGCACTTTGTTAACCTTAAACATAAAGCTGCCGGTTATTTTACAACCCAAAATGCGTTTGTTCGAGATGAGCCCCTCACCACAAAACTGAAACCATAGCCAAACCTTGGGGTGGTGCAGGGAAGGCTCATTATAAGGGGGGGTTGCCCCGTAGGCTGTTGTAAACAGAAAGTCCGTTGGAGTAAACTGGGAGTTGGAAGTGTAGTGGCCTCTCATTGGCCAGCCGTTGCAGGGCGGGAGAAAAGACTCTCCGCGGGAGGGGCGGGGTCTGCCGCGGACCGGTAGGCGGGGCTGAGCACCTCCCCTAGGTGGCACTCTAAACCAGAGTTCCCGCCCTCTGTGTCCGCAGCTTCGGTGTGCACACGTGACCCTTAGCAAAAAAGCAGAGGTGAGGAGTTGGGACGCCCGGCTGGTTTTCCAGTCTCCGCGAGCGTGGGGGGAATCGCAGGCACAAACACCCGGGGACACTGCCACATGCAGCCGGGGTTACAGGCCCCCCCGGCGCACGCCCCACCTGCACCCGGCCCTGTAAGCCTCCCGGCAGCCTCGGGTAGGGGAGCGCAGGAGAGCCGTGCGCTGTCCCAGGACTCGTGGGCCACAGGCTGGGCCCTAGCGTCCGCCACCCCCGCATGCTGTCAGGGAAGAACTGCGCCCGGGTCTGCACTGTTTCCTGGGCCGTCGCTACTGCGCTCCAGGGACAGGCCCTCAGCTGGGAAGAGGCTGGTCTGCGCCCTGCTAGGTGACCCTTTCAGGGGCCTTGCAGGGAAGAGCAGCTCCTGTCACCGCCCTGTGCGGGCATGAGCACCACAGAGCCGCCCGTCCCAGCCCGGGGCTGCTGGCGCCCCTCCAAGGTCAGAGTGCACAGACTCCCGGGCAGGCCATCCCGCTGCCCTGCTCACCCACTCCCCCTGCACAAGGGGGCCGACGGGCAGGGGAGCCCATCCCGCTGCATGACCCAGGATACATCATAAACATTTTCATCTCAGACTTCAGAGTTAATCCACTTTTACTGTAGGAAACCTCACATTTTTCATCTCTAAATCTGTCATCAAGACCGTATCAAAAATATAAATAACAGTCCAACATAATCTGAATCCGTGAAAATGAACCCTTTCACTCGGTGAAAAGGCGTTTTCAACAGGAGGAAGGCAACAGCCAAGGTCACCGCGCCGGTGCCTGGGACAAGCGCGCGCTGGCCGGGAGCAGGCAGCCTCCCCGCGTGTGGTTCTCCCAGGAAGGGCGGGGTCCCCTCCGGGCCCCTGCGGCCGCCGCGCGCGGCTCCGTCTCTTCCGGGGTCTTCACTGAAACAAGTGGGGGTGCAGACGCGGCCGCTCTACACCCGCTGTCCGTCCCCGTCCTCCTGTCCTTCCCCGAGCAGGTGCAGAGCGTCATCGTCGTCGTCGTCTGAGGCGTCTGCTTCCTCCGCGCTCCCCGGCAGCTCTGGGGGGCGCTTCATGCCCCGCTGCTTGGAAAGTGCCAGAGCGAACCGGATGGTATAGCGGTTCCAGTCACAGCTGCGAAATCACACAGGAGGCACGTCAGTAAGAGCAGCAGCTTCTCTACCCAGACTCCGGCTCACCGGCGCCGGCCACCTTCTCTGCAGCCCTGCGCAAAGCCCGCCGGGGGCTGCCCCTCGGAACTCGGTTTCTGACCCACTGGGGCCTGCAGCAGGGCGACCTTCGAGGACCCAGCAGTAAGACCCACCCCTTCCGGTCTGTCCTCCCCGCCCCTGCCCTGCCGACCCTGTCCCCCACCGCCCCCAGCAGACAGAGGCGGGGTGCAGAGCTTCGAGGTCTTCTAGAGAGCAGACAGGGGGGCCCCAATCGGGTCACGCCCCGCGGTAACAAAAGAAAGAAAAAAACCACTCCCGTCTCCATGTAGGAAGCCACCCAGTGAGAAAGGGCTAAAAGGTAAAGGACGAGCGAGCCGGGGCCTCTGGGTGGCTCAGGAACGACTCTCCATCTCAGCTCAGGTCACAGTTTGTGGGATCGAGCCCTGCATCCAGAGCCTGCTTGGGACCCTCTCTCCTCCTCCCTCTGCTTACGTGTGTGGGCACGCTCTCGCTCTCGCTCTCTCTCTCCCTCACAATAAATAAATCAACTCTAAAAACAAACCCCCAATTCTGGGTTTGGCAACGTAACTGGGGCCTCCTCCCCAATCAGTACACAAACGCCACCTGCACCCTCGGCGTCAGCAGCAAGTCACCGCATGTGGGAGTCCAAGGGACAAGGCATTTGTTGTGCATTTACATCAACACCAGGAATCACTCTAACAGGAGGCCCTTGGTCTCTTGGACCGAGCTCTGTCGAGTCGCAGAAGCCTCAACAAAGAGAAGGCAGGAGCGACACAGACCCCCTTGGCCCCGCTCCCACCCCCTCAACCCAGTGGGCAGTCAAGACCCGGGAACAAAAGCCTCCAGGAGCAAGGGCTTGTTTGAGGCTGAAGACTGAGGGGGCGGGTCAAGGACAGACACAGGCCTCTGCCTCTGGACACCAGGCAGACAGCAGCAAGACAGAGAACACACTTCGGGAACAGAGCTGGGATACCTGGACACTGACCCTGAAGACCAAACCTCAGACCCCTGGCTCCCTGGGTGCGGTGAGCGGGCCCAGGAGAGGCCATGCGGTGACTGCAGCCGCCGCGGCTCTGCTCGGCCTCAAGGCAGGGGCAGAAGGTGCAGGAACCACGAACGAACCGCCCGGCGACGGGACAGACGCTTCCGAGGGCACTGAGGCCGCCCAACCCGGAGTCCCACTGGGGCGGCCCAAGGCGCGCTCAGGCCCTCAGGGAGGGAGGGTGCGCCTCCCAACGTTCTGTCCCCAAAACAGATGACATGGGGCAGGGCCCCCGCCCAGCATGGAACCAGCAGGTGGCGGGCCACCCGCCCTGCCCGCCGACCCCACCAGCAACACGTACAGTTTGGAGATGTCATCCAAGTGCCGCTGGACGCCCTTCTGCAGGAACTGAACGGCCGGCAGCACCGTCCCCGCTCTGGAAAGGAGACTTGCCTTAGCGCACAGCACTCGGCGAGGCGCTAGCTGCCCCCTCGTGTGTGTGTTTTAGGAGCGCGCGCGCACGCTGACGCACCCCCTACCTGGCCTTCAGCTTCTGCCCGTGCGCCAGGAGCAGCCTCTGCGTCCATATGAGGTAGAATTCCAGGTGGCGAGACACTTCAAAGGACGAAGCCAAAAACTCCAGCACTTTCTCCACATACAGCTCAGGAAGCGAGGAGCTGACGACCTCCACTGCGGGCGGGGAGGAGACCACACTCAGGGCAGGAACCCTCTGTGGGGAGACGGCGGCAGGGCCCCCCCACCCCCCGCAGCCGGCCGCCCCGCCCTCACCCTCGGCCCAGGGCACCGCCTCCAGGGCCTCCTGCAGCAGCGCCCGCTCGTTGAGCCGGAAGGCCATGAGGATGGCCCTGGTGAAGTCCCGCTGGCGCAGGGCCGCCCGGATGCGCGCGGGCGTGACACTCGTGTCCAGCTCGAACGGGTCAAACAGCATCTGGGCGTCCAGGGAGTAGACGAGGAGCCCCTCGGTGGTGGTGGCCGCCCAGCAGCGCCCTGGGAATTAAGCCGTCACTGTGCTTCCTCAACACCCACTTCCCCCCTTCCCCACCTTTACTTAAGAGGCTCGGAGTCCGTCCTCATGGCCCCAAGCGCATCAGCAAGAGAGGGACATGGAGACGCCTGCCCCCGGCTCCCGCCCACGTCCGTGAGCACCAGGCCCGGTCAAGTCCTCTGTGAGCACGTGCGTCGGGCTCTGCGGCCACACGGCCTCCCCGCGTGGTGCCGGAGAAATGCCCAGGAGAGCCGACGAGGATGGGCCACGTGCTGCTCGGTGCACTGTCTCCTCCGTCAGTGCTGGGAGTGTCAGCTGCCAGCCTCCGTCCTGTCCACTCTGCAGGACCCCATTTACCTAACAGCCCCAAGCTCTGAGCGCACAGACCCTCCCCTGACTCGCCTCAGACTGGCACACGGGGTGGGGACACTCAGGACAGGAACCTGCCTTCCCGCCTCACAGCCCAGCGTGTCAGAAGAGAACAAACACCACATGTCACCCGTGGGGGGCAGCAGGGCCCAGAGCCAGCCAGAGGCTCTGTGACCAACTTCATCCCTGGGACAGAGGTGACAGGCCCATGTGCACCGTGGGCCCGCCAGCCCCTCAGCACCAACCCCCACGCTTGGCAGCACCACCCACCCACGGGTCGGGGCTCACCGGTGGGGGAGAAGCGGAGTGAAGTGACCCGGATTTCAGGCTTGAAGTGTCGAGAGCTCATGTCACCTGGAACACAGGCCTCTTCTGATTACGGGGCAGCCCCTCCCCCGCCCTGCTCCCCGGGCCCAGTGGGCAGCAGCCCAGCCCCCCGCCTGGAGTCTCCGCCAGGGCCCTGATGCTGTGTCACGGGTGCCACTGGCCTCAGCGGACGAGCCCCTGGATCACGCAGTCCTGCGGGCACCCGGCCTGGCCGACAGACACCTGCCATGTTCTGGCAACAGGCCTTGGCCCGGCCCCAAGGCTGTGCGGGCAGGGTGGCTCCAGGCCCCGCCAGCCACTCTGTGCAGTGCACAAGCCACGCAGCCTCGTGGGGCCGCTCTGTGGGGCGGGGGCTTGCTCTTACTTGTCACTACCCTACATGTCTTTAATTTCTTGAAGTTTATTTATTATGAAAAAGAGAGAAACATAGCACGAATGGGGGAGGGGCAGAGAGAGACTCCCAAGTGGGCTCCACTCTGTCAGCCCAGAGCCCAACGTGGGGCTCAAACCCACGAACTGTGAGATCATGAACTGAGGCGAAGTCAAGAGCAGGAGGCTCAGCCTCCAGAGCCCCCCAGGCGCCCCTGAAATTTATCTTCCAGCCGGCGGTGTGAGGGCTGATGGGTTCCGAACTCAACGGCCTGTAAGTCCCCCGAGGAGCCGCTGGCTCCCGTCCGCCTGGCCCCCAGCCGCCTGGACACCTCCTCAGTGACACCGCGAGAGCCTCTCCCCACAAACACCGTGCGGGGCTCCCGACCTCGGGCCGGCCGAATCGGGGGGGCGGGCCTCTCACGGGCCCAGCAGACCCCCCCGTCTCTCCACGCTCCCCACCAACAGTGCCTGCGCTGCTCCAGCGGCGACAGGACCTTGCACGTCCGTGCCCAGTGCAGGCAGGGGCTGCTCCAGGGCCCACAGCGCAGTCTTGTGCCCACCACGCGGCCAGTCGCCGAGGAGCCCCCAGTCCCCCACGAGCAGGTGTCCCCCAGGCGCACGGCAGGGACAAGCCAGGGCTGGGATGCGCTGACCCAGGCCAGCACCGGGGGCAGGGTGGGGAGGGCGCAGGGAAGCTGCTTGCCAGGGCCGGCACACTGGTGTCCTTGCTGGCGCCGTCCCCTCCTGATGGGCAACCAGGCCCCTCCCTGTGACGGGCACGCACCCCGCGAGCCTCCCGCACCACCTGCTCCCTGACCCTGGAGCCCTCCCCTACAGCCCGTGTGGGGGTGAGTGCGACACGCAGGCGGGGCGCAGCCGCTGCACGAAGCCACGGGCCCAGACGGGGGAGGGGGTCTTGGGCCCCTCGAGAGTCACAGAGACCCTGGACACAGTGGCTGTGGCCCCCGGAGGGAGCAGAGCCGCTGTCACGCAGGGAAAGCAGGCAGCGGGCAGGGCGGCCTGCTGGGCACACGAGGGGTCCTCCTCTCACCTTTCTTCACCCCTGGCAACGGGATGGCGACCCCGCCCTCGGCCCCAGCATCCTGATCTATCAGCGCCAGGTTGCCAAACTCTGTCATTTTTCTTCGGTTCAAAAATTCCTGCAGGAGCAAAGCTCTAGATGTGTCACTTGTCCTGTCCCCTACCGGCCTTGAGTGCCACAAATACTGAAGGAGACCCAGCCCCGTGTGGGACACATGTGGGACACGCGTCCTCACCCCTGCGCAGCAGAACCTGTCCTCAGAGCTGCTACGGATGGGCCGGGGCCCCACCCCCACCGCTGCCACCACCACAGCGGTCAGCTTCCCTGACACACTGACCCGAGGGCCAGGGCCGGCACAGGGAGGCGTCCGCTCCCTCGGCCTACCGTCCTGGGGAAAGGAGCACGCCTGCCCCAGAGTCCGTCGGGAGGGGGCGTGGGGAGGGCGGGGGCAGCCCAGGCCCGGGCACGCGCTCACCTCCATGGCGTCCAGGGAGAGGTTGCAGGAGATCTCAAACTTCTTCCTGAGGATCTGCTCCCGGACGTGATAGATGCACACGAACTTGGACATCCCTCCCGCCAGGACACTCTGGCCGTCCGCGGAGTAGCAGAGGGTAGTGAAGGCCCTGAGCAGGGGGGACACACGTGCTCGCCGCCCCGAGCCCCCTGGCCTGTGGCCCTCCCCTTGCAGCCCAGCAGGCACCCTCCTTGGGGCCCCGGCCTGGGGCTCCCAAGGCCCAGTCGCCAGCTCCGAGGCAGCACCCCCTCCCTGAGGAGGGACCTCCCGACAGACCCAGCCCTTCCACGAAAGGACCACGTGGCTCCAGTGTTTCCCTGCTGAAATCAGGCCCCGGTGCCTGCCACCCACACGGCAGCCCCGGGCAGGGGCCTCCTTGGCCCGCACCCCCAGACACCAGGTGCGTACGGCCTGTCCGCTGAAGACTGGGGACCACGGTCGTGGCCGTGGGAGACGACTCTCACACATGACACGAGACGGACAGAAGAGAAAGTAAACGTGTTCATGCTTGAAAAGACACCACCGAGGAAGTGAGAACGCACGGAGCAGGAAGAGGTTCGGGGGGACGGGGCTACTGGGGCACGAGTCTGGAGACACGCAATCAACAGGAGCACACGCTCCAGACAAACACTCCTCCGGACCCAGCTCGCAGACGGCCGGTCGGCCTGCGGAAACGTGTTTCCCGGCATCAGCCCTTCGGGAAGAGGGGCGTCAGCACCATGGGGGAAACAGGCCCCTCCCTGCTGCCGGTGGGGGGTCAAACGGTGCAGTCACTTCGCAAAACATTCCGACAGCGCCTCAAAAAAGTGACCCTCAGTTACCGCATGACCCCATCCCAAGAAGACACACCCAAAAGTAGAGAAAGCAGATGACTGTCCACAAGGCCGAAGCGGGGTGAGGACACGGACGCCCACCAATCGCAAACCCAGCCCAGGCCCCTGGCAGGAGCTGCCCCCAGGCTGCGCCCCGCCCCCCCCCGCCCCGAGGCACTCACTTCCCCTTGGCCGAGTGCTTGGCGGTGATCTTGTCCAGCTCCTTCCTGCCCGTCTTGAGGTCATGCCTGCCCTCGATGGAGCCCGTCTGCACAGCGTTCTCAGGGTCCCAGAAGGTGATCTGTGAGTTCAGCGTGGCCACGGCCAACTCCGCCCCGTCAGGACGGAAGGTCACAGCCAGGGCTGAAAGGAGATGCATCGTCAGGGCCAGCGGAGGAGCCGGGCTCCAGCAGGTGGCCGCCCCCTCCGTCCTCAGCCAGGGTCCATGCAGGAGAGCCAGGTGGGCACCAGGGGTGGCCCACGGAAGCTCTCCCCGATCAGCTCCACCCTGCGAGGGGGGGCCCGGCCCCCGCGCCGACGACGGCTCAGAGCCACATGGGCCTCGCTTGCGGGCAGGGCTCCAACTGCCTCGGGGGACAAGAGGGTCCAGGTGGGGTGACAAGACAGGCACAAGGCCGGCCTGGTAGGGGGCATGGGGTGAGAGGTGAGGCCAGGCGGGAGTGCAGCACAGAGAGGGCCCGACACGGGATTCTAACAGAGACGCAGGATGAACCCGAACTGGAACTGGACACAGGACTCCCTGGAGGCCCGACGGACACAGGCCTCCGGCTGCCTGCTAAATGCACAAACCAGAGCCAGGCAGGGTGGCAGGAAAACACGGCACGGGCCACAAGTCCCAGGAGCCCCGACGCAAACGTCAGGATGCGGGCAGGACGGCTTCACCGGCACGCGCAGCTGAGTAAGCCAGTGCACGAAGCCCCCGGCTCCCACAGGGGAGCCCAACACCGAGTGACATGACCCCCGGGCGGCGGGGGTCCTGGACTTACGTCTAAACCCACAACCCACATGGACGGGTAGCAGCCCAGAGACCAGCCTCCCTCCTGCGTGAGAACCTCCACCCGCCCGCACCACCTCTGCCCGCATGCCCACCGTCCGAGGTCAGGCCCAGCGTCTCCGTGGTTCTCCAGCTGTCCGCCATGTCCCACAAACGCACCGTCCTGTCCCAGGAGGCGCTGGCCAGGACCGACTTCACTGGGTTAAAGCACAGGCTGCTGATGGGGCCCTCGTGGCCTGACAGGACCTGTCACGGCCAGAGAGGAGGCGTGAAGAGGTTGCCACCCTGCTGTCCCGAGGCTGCGGGATGGGCGGGCAGTCCACAGAGGCGCCCCTCCCCGTGCAGGGTGCCCCCGACCCCAGCCCCTGGTCATGTGGCTCTTACGTCCAGGAGCCTGCCCGTCTGCATGGACCAGATGAAGACCTCGAAGGAGTCCTGAGCCCCGGCGGCCACGACCTCCCCGCTGCAGTCCACGGCCACGCAGGAGAACTGGGTGGGCCGTGGTGACGTGAAGGTGCGGAAGTTGCGGTACCTGCCCCGAGACACGAGTCCAGCTGGCAGAGGCCGGAGGCCAGGCCCGCCCCGAACCCTCGGTGACACGCCCGTGCCCTCGCCTCGAGATCATAGCCCATCCCAGAGAAAGACTTGGCAAGCTCACCTGTGAAGGTCAAAGGCACGCACAGTCCCATCCATGGAAGAGGTCACAATGACATAGCCGGTGGCAGTGAAGGTCACACCGGTGACCCCACTTGAGTGCTCCGTAAAAGTGATAAAGCAGAAGCCGCTGAGGGTGTTCCACACCTTGACCTGCAGTGGGGGGGAGCGTGAGGAGGCCGGCCCGCTCGGGACCACGCACAGGCACACACACGTGCACTCCATGTGCCCACCGAGCCTAGAGAGGCCGTCAGTCCCTCGCCTCCCTGAGAGTGAGGGGTGGGGGGTGGCAGCCCGTGTCACCCAGGAGCACGGCTGCCCACGTGCCACGGCAGCACCATGCACCGACCCACCAACATGCAGGTGCACACGTGTGGGAGTCCCGGCCAGAAACAGAGCCCGACGCCCGGCCCGGGCGCTTTATGGAGACTTCTCGTGAGCCCGCACGAGGCGGGGTGAGCCCGTGAGCTCCAGGCTGAACCCCGAGGCTGGAGCCTGGCTCCCCCCAGCGGGGCCAGCCCCCCGGCTCCCCCCCCCCGAGCCCCACCTTGCCGTCGTCCCCGCCGGTGGCGATGTACTGCCCGTCGGGCGAGTAGGCCAGCGACACCATGCTGTTGAAGTGGCCCTGCTGCTTGAGCACGTAGGACTCGCTCTGCCACTCCCACACCAGCAACTGGCCCAGGCCTGCGGGGCACAGGGGAGGGGCTGTGGACCTGCCCGCCGCCACTGGGTCCTGCCTCGCCCGACGGCCAGAGGCAAGTGCCTGTCACCCTCCACTTGAGGGAGGGGACCCAGCAGAGATGCCGCCGTCCTGTGTCACCGCCTCGCTGTGCAGCCCACTGGAGACCCCCAGCTGCAGGCCCGGCTGACGGAGACGGGGGCTCGGCAACGAGGCATCGCATGTGGACTTGCACTTCTCCCCTCCCCCGCCCCCCAACAGAGCTGCTGCCACGCTCGCTGGTGCCGGGCCCGGGCGAGAGGGGGCCACCGGCAGCTGTCCTGGCGCAGGGACTCTGTTCTCGGTCTCACCAGAGCCGCAGACCAACCTGCGCAGCCAAAGGCGATCCAGTCTCCGGAGCCGTTGACAGCAATGGACGCGATCCTCTGATCGGAGACGCTGAGCGGGAAGGCGGGGCGTCTGAAAGGGGCGGCAGGCGCCCCGCGAACCCCCGTCCACTGCCCCACGGCCTCACCCGGCACTCCCCGCCACCGTCCTGTGGGGCCGGTGCGCGCGCACGCATGCGCCCCCCACTCCACCAACGGGGGCCCTCACCTCAGGGAGTGGATGAGGTTGAACTCAGGGAGCTCGTGAAGGTGGAAGATTCCAGAAGCAAAGCCGGTGACCAAGAGGTGGGTCTTTTTGTGGTAAGCCGCGGCGGTCAGGTTGTTAAAGTCTCCCTCCTTGTTGAAAAAGCACCTAAGCGGACAGGGGATCAGAAGACTGGATGGAGGGCCAGAGAGCCAGGCCCATGCCACGCCCGTGTCCCGCCCCCGGGACCCCAGGCCAGGCGCCCCGGCTCCCTGCAGGACACAGGCCCTGCTGCGCCGGCCCCTCCTCCCCTCTGCCCGGGACTCTGCCCTCCCCGACCCTGCGCCTGGGACACCAGGCAGCCTCCCAGCTGCTCCCCGGGCTCTGTGCCACATCTCTCCGCGTCACACCTCAGCCTTGGGGGGCACGAGGCCTGCACCAGGCTGTGGGGACACATACTTGGCCAGCCGAGAGTATTTCACTTTGCCCTGCTGCTCCTCCGGGGCCGGCGTGGCCTTCCCCCGGACCGTGGTCTCCTGCTCCCCCTCCTCTTCGTCTCCCTCCTCCCGCTGCAGCAGGTCCGCCTTCCAGCCCGAGGGGGGTTTCAGCCTCAGGCCCTCGGGGGGCGTGTCACACTGCCACACACACAGGGCCCCGTCCTGGCTGAGCGTGTACAGCTGCAAAAGGGAGCGTGTGGAAGTGGGCGCGGTCGTCCCGACGCCAGCCCACGCCAGCCACGTGGTGGACAAGATCCCTCTCAGCTTCATCGTCCATCTGCAGCCTGCCCCCCAGCACTGGCAGAGACAATGGCCAACAGGCGGCCAACAGGTGCCCTGAACACCCCCAGGTCACCCGGGAGGTCACCGTGTCTACGGGGGAGGGGGCGGTGGGCTCGTAGCTGAGACCCCAGGGCCATGAGCGAGTGAACGTACATCCAGGCTGCCGGATTCAAAGAAGCAGGCCACGACGGCGTCCTTGTGTCCCCCCAGCGCATAGTAGATGAGGTTGTCCCAGCGCTCAGCTCCGAACACCCACGTGGACATGTCTTTGCTCCCGACCGCAAAGCACCTGGACAAAAGAGACGCAGCAGCTCGTCCCCGGGACGCAGGGGAGCTCCCCGCAAGCACGGGGGCGAAGGATCAGAAGAGCTGTGGATAGAGGGCCAGAGAGCCCGACCTGCACGTCCCGGTGGACGAGTCACCGCCCTCCTCACCGTGCAGCCCTGGGAACTCTGAGCACGGACCCAGGCCCATCGGGTGCCGCTGGGGGGGTGCCTGCTCAGGGCAGGGGCACAGCCAGGCACAGGAATAGGCGTTGCCACTGAGGCGGTGGCAAGGCATGGCTACAGGGCGCCGCCCCTGCCTGTGCACTGGAGGCGCCCCGCCCCCTCACGCCGTGCGCTGGAGGCGCCTGCGCACTAGGAGCAGGGCTAGGAGCAGGACCCGGATGCCACGCCGCATTGGGAACCGCCTTCGGCTACACCCCACCTCCCACCCGCACTGTGCAAAGCGGCACCAGGCCCCAGCCTCCACCTCTCCCGCGCTCAGAGTGCAGGGCAGCTGGGAACAAGCAAGTGGCTCTTAGGTGCCTTTCAGGGCGGTAGGGGTGCGGCCGTGAGAGGACGGGGCGGCCCCACGCCGGGAGAAGCTCCAGACTCCCCCTCGGACGCTGCTGCTCGGCACACCTGGGCCAGGACGCAGCCCCCCCAGCGAGGCCGCCATCCTGCGCGCTGCTTTGCAGGGACACGCGCCCCAGGCAGTGCAGGCCCCGCCCCACGTGAGGCTGCGGACCCAAACCGGAACTCTGGGCCTCCACGAGTCACCAGGCTTCCCCACCCAGCAAGAGGCCGGTCCGGGTGTCCCCCGCAGGCCCCGCCCACAGGCCTCACCGAGAGTCGTCCGTCCAGTCGATGCACGTGGTCTCATCGTAGGGCCCAAAGTAGGTCTTGTCCAGGACGAAGGCGTTGAACTCCCGCTTCCTTCCAGGGGCGTGGTACATCTGGGCGATGTTACCTTTTGTGACAACGAACTTCCTGCCGCAGAAAAGAGGGCCATCAATACAGAACACCCGTGGGGGGCTGAGACCAGCTCAGCCTCTGAGGACAGTGCACCTGCTATGAGGCAATTTCCTAAGAGAGGCAAACACAGGGGCCTGCCTCTCCATGGCCCCCGGGTCCCCTCACCTCCTGCAGGGACTGAGGCCAAAGCAGGACAGGTGGACCCTGCAGGCACCCTGAACGCTGCCACACCTCTGCCCTCCCGCCCGCCTGGGACAGCGCCCCCGGGAGCCAGAAGCCCAACAGCGCCCTGCACGACGGGCGCTGGGGAGTGGCCACTGCCCTGGAGGCCGTGCTAAGGGGTTTCTGAGGGTGCACGTGGAACGGGCTCACAGCTAAAATGCAGGCTGCCCCCTGCCGGGCACGTCTGAGTCAGCCTGGGTGTGAGCAAGCTGGGAACAAGCCCTCTCTCCTGTGGCCTTTGAACCCAGAGCGAGGCTGGGTCCGGCCAGGGCCCTGTCCACGCACAACACTCTCCTCACTGTGCACATTGAGGCTGAGGGTCAGTGCCACCACTCAGAGCCAGGAGCCCCTTTGTGGCTCTGCTGTCCCGCCCCTGAGGACCATGACTGCTCTGGAGGCTGTTCTGGACGAGGACCTTTGGAACCTCCCGCTCAGGGGGTGGGGGGGTAGCGCCAGCCCCAGAGCAGGGGGAGCAGGGGCGCGCAGCCTTGCGGAGCTCAGACCTACATCAAGTCTGGCCCGAGCACAGGCTCCCACGCCGCCACCGCCTGTCAGGACCCCACCGCGCGGGTCCCGGAGTCTGCGCCAGGCCCTCACCTGCCGTCAGGAGAGAAGGACACGCTGTGCACGGAGCCCTTGAAGTGGAAGTGGTGGAGCACAGACCCGCACACCAGGCTGACGAGCAGCGCATCCCCCCCTGCAGGAAGGGAGAGGGGCCGATGGGCCGGCGCCCTAGACAGGAAGACGCCCAGGGCCCCCGTCTGCGTCCCCACCCCCCCAACACGCCCTCCTCCCAAGGCCGCCTGGGCTGCAGGCAGGAGGACCCGGAGACCTACAGGCCAGCGGGACAGGGTGATGGCCTTGTGATCCCAACCCCGGAAGTGCTGCTTCCAAGACAAGGGTGTTTACCTTCATCGACGATGATGGCCAGACGGCCATCTGGGGACAGCCCGACACACTTGACATTGTACCGAGTGGCCAAGGGCAAAGTGCTGGATTTGTTGCTAGGAGACAAAATCAGAGCTGAGTCACTGGTCTCATTTGTCAGATGAGGGGGTGGTCGGCCTCAGACCTTCCCCCCCACCCCCACCTTCCTGCCCTTTCCTGGTGCCGGGGCCAGAGCTCCCCGCTGGAGAAGCGGGAAGACCAGGTCCCCGGAGAAGATCCGGTAAAGCAGATTAAAGACCTTAAAAATGGGCTTTGGTTTGTCAATTCTGTGTCTATAACCGCATCTAGAGAGGATTCGACCAACGCTATAAAGTCAGGAAACTGGAAGCGAGCTACACATTTAACAGAGGGGACGAACCAAGGTCAGCACACGTGCGCAGAGCCCTTCTCACGGGCCGGGGAGGCGCGCAAACGCGGAAAGCCAGTAACGTTACGCACGAGTCACCGCCGCTCAGAGTCTAACTTTGTTCCTCACTGTTCTGCTTCCTAGTTTTCCTCCGACGAGCGTGTGCTCCTTGCTCCCGCAGCCCCCCCAGATGTCACTTAGACAAAACGGCAGCCGTGATGGTCAGGACTGCACTTGGCCCTGAGTCCCTCCCACAAGCACTGCTCTCAGGAGCTTCAAGAAGTCACCCCCAGCAGAGAGTCTGGACCATCGTCCCACCGCACAGACAGGGAGGCTGAGGCCTGCAGAGCCGTGACAGGAGGGTCTCACCCTGGCCACTCGAGTCTGGGAAGCGGTGACAACCACTCAGGAGTCCTTCCCCTTGAGAAGGAAGGAACAGAGCCACATGCTCGTCGTCCGGGGGTGGGGGGACGATGACTCTGTCCTGAGAGTGAGCTCAGACGCCAGCCTTCCGCTGAGGGACCAGGACAAACCAGGCCCACCACCGACCTGACCCACTGATGCTACGTACATCCTGGAACAGGCTTTCGGGCAGTGGCACTTGACGGGGGCACCGGTGAGAGGAGGGAGCAGTCGGCTCTTGCCCGCAGGCCACAAGGGTCACTGTTGTCAACATCCTTTTAACACACTTACTTTTTAAGGTCAAATACCGTCACTCTGTTTCCCACAGGACTAATAACTGAATTTCCATCGCACGTAAAATTTAAGTTTCCACAGCGATAGACTGTCCCCAGCAAATTCGAAAACTGCAAAGAAAATAAAGCCATCTTAATACAACGAAAGTATAAAACGTCTCAATTTCGGGAAAGGGCTAAGCGAGCAAGGCCTCTCTCCAGTCAAGTAGATGGCATAGACTTCCTGGTCCCCCCAGGTCCCTGGTCATTCCTGGGGTCCCTCCAGTCATCCCCTGGGACGCTTGCTGGCCACCTGAGCAGCCCGGCCTCGAGCAAGAGAGAGGAAGGCAGTGAGCCCAACCCCAGGGGCCCCAGGCTCCTGCCGAGGTGGGTGAAGGGCACTGGGAGTGCCCGATGCCTACAAGGACAGAAGGCGTTTGCCAAGAGCAGAAGAGAAGAGGATCCACGTCTCAGGAGGAGGAAAGCCAGAGCAGAGGATAAGCACTCCAGGGACATCCGGGACTCAGAGCATCTTGAGCAAAGTAACCTGCTGGGATCTGATTTATTAACTGGCTCATTCATTCCTCATCAAACTGAAGTGTTCGCTGGACATGCTGCTGTCTGCAGGGTCTGTGCCCTGATGCCCTCAGAGTCCACGTCCGGGGGCGGGGCTCTGAAGAAATAACTAGTGCTTCCAAGACAGAGAGAAGTAGTTCCAAGACAGGACAGGGAGGGGCTGCCCCAACCAGAACCTGGAGAGAGGAAGCCAGCAGGGCTAGGGTCTGGAAGTGATGCCCCGCCCCCCAACCTCGGGGAGCTCACAGGGAGGAGCCTGGTCAGCTGAGAACGTTTTAAGCAGAGGCCAGCTGTGGTCCGATCCCCCGCCTGCCCCTTTTTTGGAGACCATGCTCATCACAGCAGGAACAGCCGGGAGAGCAGGGAGGCCAGCGAGGTGATCCTGTCCCAACCAGGAATGGAAACAGCGGATGAAGCGGAGCCACCAGAGAGGAGCTGGCTATGGGCGGGTGGAGGGCGACACCCAGCCCCTCCCGGTTTGGGTGGCAGGGGAAGAGAGCACCTAGGGGCAAGCGCCACAAGTGCGGGGTAGCGCTGAAGAGGCCTGCGCTGTGGCCAGAGCCAGGCCAAGCTGGTAAGGACCTGGGACAAACCAGGGAGAGTCACGCGGCCAGGCAGGAGGCTGAGGGAAGAACTGTCCTCAAGAATCGAGACCCACGCGGTGTAGGCGGGGTAAGCTCCAGCGTCCCCGACTAGCGGGCAGCCAAGTGACCCTGACAGCGGAGGAAGATGAAGGCGACGTCCCGGGGCTCGGCTCCGCGGCTCCTCTGCCCGCGTGGAGCCGGGGACCAGGCCTCCAATCCCGGGCTGGCCTGCCGATGCCCACCCAGCTAGGGCTCCGTTCTCTCTGGCCCACCCCTGCCGCCTGGGGGCCGGGGCCCGCCTCTCCGCCCGGGTCCCGAGTCTCCGCCCACGGCCCCGAGGCCGGCCGCGCAGGTTACAGGCTGCGAGCCAGTGCGGCCCATCCCGGCCCCGGCACCGCAGACCCTCACTCACCCGGTACGCGAACTTCATCGCGGCCGCCGCACGTGCGCTGTAGAGCGGCCTCCGCGTCCAGGAGTGCTTCCGGGAATGGCCGCGGCCCCGCACCACAGCGCCCCCAGGTGACCGGGAGGGACGGTGCCGCCCGAGACGGAGCCCCGCCCACAGGACACGCCCCCTCCTCCGCGAGGCAAAGGCTCAGCCCTCAAGCCTGTCATGGCTCCTCCCTGAGGCGGAGGCCCAGCCCGCAGGACCGTTCCGGGTCCACCCAAAGGCGGAGTTCCGGCACTTGGGCCCCAACCCCGCCTCCTCCCCAAGGCCAAGTCCAAACCCGCAGGCCCAACCCCGCCTCCAGCCCCGAAAGGGAGCTGGAGCACGCGAACCACGCCCCCACCCCAGGCAGAGTCCGGTCTCGCAAGGCCCCGCCTCCGCTCCTTCCTGAGGCTGAGCCCCGCCCACGCCCTTCTCGAGGCGGAGTCCCAACCTGCAGGCCACGCCCCCTCCCGGCAGAGTCCTCCGCAGGCCTCGCCTCCACCGCACATGGAGACCGGGCGTGAAACTGCCGACCCGGTTCTACCCCCCCCCCCCGCCCCCGGGTCCGGAACCGTGCACCTGCGGGCGCCGAGCAGAGCTGGGGCTCTGGTCTTCTTGGGTCCCGCTCGCGCCGCTGCCCAGAAGGTTCACGCCCTGAGTGGGTGAGCCACTCCGACCCCACACTTACTTATTTAAGCTCTGCATTATGAATGAGGGGACTAGAAACAAGGAGGCTGCGTAAACTAAATAAATTGTAGGGGCGCCTGGGTGGCTCAGTCGGTTAAGCCTCCGACTTCGGCTCAGGTCTTTATCTCACGTTCGTGGGTTTGAGCCCCGCGTCGGGCTCTGTGCTGACAGCTCAGAGCCTGAAGCCTGCTTCCAATTCTGTCTCCCTCTGTCTCTGCCCCTCCCCGCTCACGCTCTGAATCTGTCTCAAAAATAAATAAAACATTTAAAAAAAAAAAGAAATTGTATCAGAGATGCTACCAAAACGTGGCAAAAGCAAGTTTACTTGACAGATAGATTTACCCCCCCCCAAAAAAAACCCAAACAAACCCAGGCCCTGAAGACTCAAATGTCTTTGCTCCTGTGGGCTACTGGGTAATGAATTATGGAAAAAAAAATCCCTAGTGCTCCTCCACAAAGCAAATAATCTATGCTTCAAGTCAGGAACAAGGATTAGGGACAGAAAGCCAGAAAATTCTCTAACTTCACACACTCAACTTTCTGCAAAAGAATGAAGTTCAAAACAGCAAGGTTTCTTCTTAAAATCTGTATTTTCAGAATTATAATGCTTACATTTTAAAGTCTTAATACAATGGTTTTAGTCTAACAATATATTACAGAATAATGTGAAAAATGACTTTTGTAGTAAACCATGAAAATGGAATTAATACCTGCAGTGTCAAAGTCACCAACTTGTCACCTTTTCCACTCACAGAATCCCAGCAAATTGGATTAATGATGCTTTTGGGTCTTACAGCCTGACATATATGATGAATAAATTTAGAGAAAGGGGGCACTTGCATGAAAAATCAAATTCCAAAATCATGTAAGGTTTATTTTAAAGATCACAGTTGACTGCAAAACATGTAGATCAGCGTAGTTGGTTCTTTAAAAAGTAGTATACTTTTCATTTAATGCACACGTCTGGAGTTGTTTTCATTTCATTTTATAACTCAATCTTACTTTAAACACTAAGGAAGGATTGGATAGTAGCCTGTGTGTATTTTCTCTACTAACTATGGGATATCAACCAAGATTTCCTAATATAAGAATCCAACCCACGACCAGCTGTGCTGACGACGGACTGTAGGTAATAGTCATTTTCAGATTAAATACAATTTCCACATTAGATCAGAAGTTATAACTTTTCCAGTCACAGGAAACCCCATGAAATTCACCAAAATTATAACTAATTTCCTTCTCCACTTGCTAGTATTTACATGTTCTGCAGAGATTTGTGACACAGCTGCACACTCTGCCTTTTAGATGCACGTTCCACGCCCGGTGTCACGACTATTTAACTGTTGCTACATCTTCACTCAGAAAACCAGCCTGTCAAAAACACATACGCCTTATTTTAAACACAACAAAAATCGAATTACTGTCTTCAAGAAAAAAAAAAAGACGAGGTTTAGATGAAATTTTTGTGTAAAACAAAACAAAATAAAAACAGAGGTACCCTTATAACTTAGGTTGCAACAGATCTCTTGGGCAATTGGGGGGGACCAAACCTCCAGTATAATTTATTCCATACAAATTGAGGACAGTAAGAAGCCACCATGAACATTTGGGATTTCCCCTTCATTTTCTCCCTCTAAATATATTATGTAATTAGAGAATTTCAACCTGGGATTAGAACCCACACACACACCCACACACCCACACACCCACACACCCACACAGAAATAAGGTAACCATCGAATCACAGCTCCCCCTGCTGGAGGGTAGAGGGAAAGCCGCGTTAGGCACGGAGGCTCCGAGATGACCCTGCGAGGAGTTCCTGGTGGAATCCCACCTCAAGCATCTCTTCATCCACAGGGCTTGGCAGATCTCCAGGGCGATCGTCAATTTTTAGAACAAAACAAGCTTATTTTACAAACCCTAAGCTATCGCTAGACTCCGAGGTTCTAATACGCCTAACTAGTTGATCAAGTTGATTAGCTTTAAAGTGCACCTACGGAAGGTGAAGTTCTGACAAGTTTAATTAAACTCACAAATACTGATCTTTCCACGTCTCCAATTTCTGTAAACGAAGACTCGGGGCGGGGCGCGGGGGAGCCACACCACCTTATTTGCTGTGTGAGCTGGAAGGCTACACACGGAAGCGTGGGAACAAGTACTCCGAGCTGCCCCGCCGCCCCCACCCCTGCAACGCCAGCCTCCTCCGGCCTCTCCCCAGCAGGTGACAACAGGCCCCTCTTCTCTCCGGCTCGTTCAGGAGAGGCCGCCCGCTCTGCGCCTGACTGCACCCCGTTTCTGCCCCGGGCCGCTCGGGCTCCATTCCGGCCGCACGTTCCCGGGGTGCGCATTCTCAGTCTCTCGCTTCGGAGCCGGCAACGGTTTAACACAGCCAACACGTATTTACAAGCTGTAACTCTCACACCAGTAAAAACAAACACACATTTATTCTGTCCTTGATTTTTGGTGCAACTTCTACATAAACATTACATCAGTTAGTTTGTACTTTTAAAAATAACAAATCAACCATATGTACAATTAAATTTACAACCAAGAGCAAATTAATCCACTGGTAATGGTTATGGCTGCAGTTTCAGTGCCCCAGCAGAGAATGTTCCAGACTTCTGTCGTTCCCGCAGCCAGGCTAGACGCACACTGACAGGGCCCCTCCGGGGTCCCCACTGAAATGGAGCCTCTTACTCTCTAGGACTTAAGGTGCAGAAGAAAAGGACTGATCATACAGTGACGATGACATTAAAGACTTTGGAGGGAGAAGAAAACGCGTCACCCCCACATACATAATGACAATTAAAATAAATACATACTTACTTCCAAGTGCATGTGGTATTCAACCAGTATCACGGGGCAAAGGGGTTCCAGAACTTTTATTCCTAAACTAGTTCAATACCAAGTCGTCCCTCAGGCCCTGGTCTACTCTCCCCAAAGTACCTTAAAATGGCTCTGGCTAATGGAGGCTGCAGGCCCTCCCAGGGTGACGTCCCAAGGCACAGAAGGGGCTCTGCCCCCTCCCCACCCCAGCCCTCAGCCCGCTGACCTGCCCTCCAAGGGGGCTATTCTGGAAAAGCACAACTTGTTGGGGTAAAGGATGGTGTTTTACCTCCCAGGAGACTCACAAATCCACCTGGTCCAGAAAGAGGGCAGCCGTGTGCCCAGAAAGGCACACACGTGTCACTACTAAGTCAGCGAGGGCAGCCTCGCGTCCCACGGGCTCCAGCGGGCGGCACAGATTGGGGGGGAGGCGCACGCGCGCAGGGAGGGGCTGGTGGGGAACGGGGTCTAGGCCGAACACCAGAGGCGTCAGCATAGGGACAGGGAGGGAAAAAGAAGGAACTGCTGATAACACAAAAAGGACGCTGTGACCCAGCTGACCGGCCGCGCACGGACATTCTCGGACGCCCCCGGGGCCAGGCAGAGTCTCCGGGAGTTTGGTCAGCGCTGGGATGTGTCAGTGGGGAGCAGCGGGGCCAGGACCCCTTCCGGCGCACTCACGCCCAGCCCGAGGCACGCGCTGGCCCAAGGCGTGGTCATGTGACGCTGACTTCGAGGACGTGGTCGTCTTTGCTGGGGATGACCAGCACCTGCGTGCCCACGCTGGCATTGAAGACCTGGCCGGGCGGCAGCGCCTGCAGCCGGGGCATGGGCAGGCCTCGGTGCTCGCCGCCGGAGGCCTGGTGCGCGCTGGCCCTGCTCCTGCCGCCGCTGCCCTCGGGCTGGTCGTCCACGTGCTTGTCCACCGACAGCCCGTCGCTCTCTATCCAGCTATCTGCAAAACGCACGGCGAGTGGGACGCAGGCCTGCCGTCGGGGACCCACGCCCTGCCCCGGGGAGCAGCAAGGAGGCCACGCCCCGAAGGGGACCCAGCTGTGGCGCAGGGGCCTGCAACTGCAGCCCCGACCCGGTTTCCATGGGACTCCGCTGGCACCACGCACACGCGGCTGCCGGGCAAGCCCGGGCCCCCCCACAGGCCGCCTCTCGCTGCGACAGCGAGCGCGCTCCAGCTTCGAGTCCTTACCGGCGTCCAGCTGCGCGGAGTGCGCGGAGTGGTGGGGGAGGTACTTGAAGAGCCTGACGTCGGGCAGCGGCAGGTAACCCGCGAAGAGGGGCATCACCTCCATGTGGACGCGGTGAGTGGCCCGGGCGGCCACGGGCATGGAGATGACGCCGGAGCTCTTCCCGCACACCGCCCAGTTGCTGCTGTTGTCGACCACTGAAAGGCAGACAAAAAGCCCTGGTTTTCCCCCAGCGCGAGCGGCGGTGTCACCCCAAAATAAGGCCGTCAACAGTCCCACACTCCAGAGCGCAAAATCCCACACCGGGAACGTTCTGTATCTTAAGGCCTCGTGATTGCACCTGAACGTGAAACACAGACGGTTTAATAACTGAAATACACGTTAGGCACACAGGGAAAATCGCTTCTCTCTCCTCAAGTTAATAAATGGACAGCGACTCCATTTCACTTGACAGCTGGGGTGTCACGCTGAAGAGTGTGGCCACCCTGGCCGGCAAACCTGGAGCGCGGGCAGGGCAGGGCGCCGTTCACTGGTCCGTGGCCGATACGCGGTGGCAGCAGGCGAGGGTCCCGATCCCAACCCCGCCCTCAGACCAGCCTCTCGGCGGGAGGGGAAGGGAACCTCCATGCCCGGCACTGATGAGCACCACGCGGCACAAACGTGCGGCCGCTGAGCGCGACGCAAGCACCTAGCTGCGCACGCCTCTGAAGGTAAACAGGACAGGAGCCTTGTCCTCAAGAAGCGATGACCCTGCAGAGAGGTCACAGCGTCCCCTCTGGAAGGGGACACAAAGGAGGAGCCCAGATGCTTCAAGGGCTTGAAGCTTCCTGAGCAGCAAAGAAGGGGCAGTGAAGGGCAGGCTGCTGACAGACGGTGGGGGGGGGGGGGGGCCGAGGGGACAAGTGGTACCAAAGGACACGCAGAGGCTGAAGTCGAATGTGGGAGGGACACGCCAGAGCGGCCCTGTGTGTGGCCCCCAGGGCGGCACGGGGCCAGCCCTGCCTGCACACCGCCGCCTCTCCCCACGTGTCGCCCTGTGCACCGAGTGGGAACCAGGCCCCACACGCACAGAGACTCGTGGCGGAGGGATCCGCGACACCACACGTTTGGGGATGAAAACCGTGTTTTACGTAAGCATGTCCTTCGTGAAGTAGTCAAAATTAGTTTTATTAAATGCAACCCTTAGGCAACCATCTTTTTACCTTTAACTCAGAAACGGTTAAGCTCATAGACATTGCAAAACGCACGGGGCACAGACCACCCACTGGGACTGCCTCAGTGCGGCCATGCGGCCTGGGGAATCTGGCAGATGCTGTCTCGAAAATGAATGGCGGAGCCTGTCACGTCGAAGGTGCCAATGAGACAGTCCGACCTCTGATCAAAGGTAAAAGCCTAGAGAACAGACCCAGGCAGTGTGCCGGGACCCGGACGGCCATGATGAGCTCGGCGGGGCTGGAGGTGGATGCGAGTGTGAGCTGCAGAGGGACAGACGGCGTAGTGCGTGCAAGGCCCGCGTCTATCCGGAAGCGCACTTCCCAGTGACCGAGCCACGGGGCCGCAAAATGCTGCCTGGCCAAGAGAGCCTTTAAACCACAAGCCGGGGGCTCAGTCGGTTACGCATCTGACTCTTGATTTCCGCTCAGATCTTGATCTCACGGTTGAGAGACAGTCCTGTGTTGGGCTCTGCACTGGGCGCAGAGCCTGCTTCGCTCTGTCTGTCTCTCCTCTGCCCCTAACCACCCCCTCACCCCCATGAGGGTCCACTATGCACCCTTGCTCTCTTCCTCTCAAAAAAAAAAAAGAAAGAAAGAAAGAAAGAAAAAAAGTCAAACCACAAGCCTGGTGAATGGATTGAAAGAAACGGAATAGGAAAAGCTCAGTCACGTGATTTCAGAGTCCACTTGGTAACTGGCCTGGGGAGGCCCGGCCCGTGGCCCGAGCGGGTGAGGGTCACAGAGGAGAGAAGGCTGTGTCCAGGCGCTGCCCTGTGCTGACCACAGATCTGCAGGCCGGGGGCCTCCGCACGCTCTCCGGCCAGCGCGACGCGGAGCCACATGCCGAGCGCAGCAGAGAGGACTTGGCTGCCTCCGTGGAACCAGGGACCAGAGGGATTTCAGAGAACTCACATTAACGTCAGTCTTCTATTTTCTTTTCTTTTAGTTTATTTATTTATTTTGAGAGTAAGAAAGCATAAGATGGGGAGGAGCAGAGAAAGAGTCCCAACCCGGCTCTGCACTGTTAGTCTGGAGCCCGACGTGGGGCTTGAACCCACAAACAGTGACACTGTGGCCGGAGTTGAAGTGAGACCCATGCAGACCTCCTCCCACTACTTCTGTCTCGGAAAACAGCTCTTTTTCAAACATGAGGTCACGTAATGGTCATTCAGTACAATGTTATTTAAGTAACTAAAGAAAGAAAGTTGGCTCCTCAACCAGTTTTCAGAGCACAAATGGTCCCAACACCCCTCAGGAGACCTGCTGCGGAGCAGCCCCGGCCCCAGTGGAGGCGGCGGCGGCGGCCTCAGCGGAGGGGGGAGCCCAGGCGGGGGATGGAGCGGGGGATGCCGGGAGGCCACAGGGGAGAGGGCAGGGGCCGGACTGCCAGCCTTGCTCCCATGGTCGGGGAGGACCCCGACTCCCAGGCAGAGAGGGACGGCAGCTCCAGGGCCCCCGTGTTCTCAGCACAGAGCCCAACGACTGCCTGAAAATACCCGTAGGAAGAACGACTCCCCAAAAGCCAAGTCCAACATCCTGCCAGCCTAGGAACATGATGAAACATGCAAATGAGCTTTTTTGATTCTAGAACGTTCTCTCTCTGGACAAGGCACATAATATTTGAGAAAGGGAGGGCACCGTCCCTTCAAGCACTGCATTAGCACCGACAGTTAGGGAAGGGGCACCCCCAGACCTACCTTCATACATGAGCTTGGTGGAAAAGTACTCGTCGGACTCAGTCAGGGCCTCGTCCTCGTCCGCCTCCAGGAGGCCCGACAGCCGCGTGATGGACACCTCCAGGGAGCAGAGCGAGCCGGCCCTACAGTGCTCCGCTCCCGCAGCGGGCAGTATCTCAGCTCTCACGTTATATAAGGTCTGGGCGAGAGAAAGAGAGCGCACAGATGCAGAAACCACCTCAGGAATCACTATCCAAGGCTGCAGGGGCGCCGCTCACAGACACGGAAGAGGCCGGAGGGGAGGGGCCGGCCCAGCGCGTTGCAGAGTCAGCGAGGAGAGCCTCGCCAGGGCCCCTGAGCCACCACCTGCAGGGGCAGCCTGCCTGGCAGGTCCCCACCTCAGGCACCTCAGTCTCTCTCTCTTTTTAAGATGTTTGTTTATTTTTGAAAGAGAGCAAGCAGGGGAGGGGCAGGGAGAGGAGGAGGGAAGTCAGGAGGATCCAAAGTGGGCTCTGCACAGACAGCAGAGAGCCTGATGTGGAGCCTGAACTCATGAACCGTGAGATCATGACCTGAGCCACCCAGACGCCCACTCCACCTCACTCTCTTTTTAATGCAGGCCTTTTTCTTTTTATTCTTTTTAATGTTTGTTTATTTATTTGAGAGGGAGGGGCAGAGAGAGAGGGAGAGAGAATCGCAAGCAGGCTCAGTGCTGTCAGCACAGAGCCCAATGAGGGGTCAACCCCAAGAGCCGCGAGATCATGACCTGAGCTGAAGCCAAGAGCTGGGCGCGTGACCGACCGAGCCCCCAGGCGCCCAGCGCGGACCGTTTCCAAGCATGCGCGGCCGTAGCAAGGACCGCCCTGGTCTCTGTGCCCGTCCTCCAGATTCGGGATCATCACATCTTGCTGCACTGGGGCTCGCTCTCTCTGGATCAACATCTACTCTCTGCCTGGGGCTAATCTCACCCACAGAGAACCTGCCCGTCGCCCTCGGCACCTGAGAAACATGGATGTCCTCCTACAAACAGGGCGCCAGAGCCACCAGAGGCCGAGGGACGCCCTCCCGCGCTCCCACGCAGCACCCAAGCTACCTCGGCCCAGATGTTCCTCTCTCCACCTTGACCTCCTCACCCAACGGCTACACCTGTCCACACTGCCCACGCTCTCCCGCCCGGACACGCCAGGACCCATGGCCTGTGCAGCGGCGGCTGCACTTCTGAAGTGAAGCGTTCTCGTGAGGGTATTTCCAGCGTCCGTTCTGTTTGTTCAAGCGGAGTGCGCGGGCCCTGCCTGGACGCCCGCCTGCATGCGGCCTGCCCTCCGAGCCCTCGACAGCAGCCGCAGGGTCCCGAGCGATACGCGCCCTGGACGGGGCTTCCCCAGCGCGCCCGCCCGCCTCCAGCGCCTTCCCCTCACCTGCCCCCTTAGGAAAGAGGCCCCCGGCTCACCGAACCCCACTCTCGAGTTCGAACTGACCAGTGCAGCCCGAGCCCGGAACCCCAGACTGGGGCACAGGCCCACGGCTCATGCCTGCCACCCGCGGCCTGCACTCCGCCTCCCCAGGTGGCCCTGACGGCTCGCCACGTGCTTCCAGCAGGGCCCCGTGAGCACCAAATTCTCCTTGTCCCTTCTCGTGCCCCTTCGTGGAGCCAGGGCTTGCCCCCCGCGCTCTGCGCTACACACGGCAAGCGGTAACTTACTGAGGTCGTAACAGACGTGAGATAATTAAGGCGTAACTCAATTCAGAAGTGTTCTGTGGGTACTGGGAAATGTCCGAAGAACACTGATCTTAGAATCTTAAACAGCCTACTGCTGGAACAAAACATTTCTCCAGGAGCTCACAAGGCGGGCCCCACTCGGGGATTTTCCCGTCAAACCCCCAGTCACATCCGTCTGGGGGCGGGACAGACTTCTAGGATCTGAGGGCATCTGGCTGGGGTGCGACCCCAGGGCCTGGAGGAATGAAGGGAGCAGGGGTGGGGGGGTGAAGGAGCAGAGAAACAGCCTCCCGCCCCCGAGAAGTGCCCCGCAGGGCTGTGCCGTCTGCGAGCTCAGGAGAGGCAGAGAGAGCTCTGTTCGGAGCTCGGAAGGGAGCCCAGAGACAGCGTGAGGAAGGGGCGTGTGCTGAGTGCACGCCCTCCGCCACCGTGTGGGACGGGGGAGCGTGGCTGGGGGCGGGGGGAGCCTGAGAACAGAAGCCGGCCTCAGCCCCCTCCCCGCCCCCCCCCCGCCTGCCCTGGCGGCGGTCAGGGCCTACGAACCGTCACAAGTGTGGCCCGCTGATCGCAACCAGGATGGCGAGACCAGCGGGGAAAGGCGCGCCTGGCGGGCTCAGGTGGGTGTCTGACTCTGGATTCCGGGCTCAGGTCAGACCCCTGGGTCGTGAGATGGAGCTCCACGTCGGGCTCCATGCAGAGTGCGGAAGGTCGCCTCAGACCCTCTCGGCCCCTCCCCTGCTCATGGTCTCATTCTCTCTCTCAAAATAAGTAAGTAAACATTTAAAAAACAAGAATAAAACGAGACCGTGATGATGGTTGCATAACCTAGTCCATGTACTAACTGTGCCGACCTGTCCGCTTGATATGGGGCAAGTTCACGGTGCACAAACTACACATCTCAATACAGCTCCCCTCAAACAGCGGGTCTGTGTGTCTGGGCCTCAGAGGACGCGTCCTCAGACAGCGGTCCCGGAAGCGCCTCTGTGCTCTCCCCGTGGAGAGAAGACAGAAGCGGCGGCGGCGGGTCACACTCAGGCTCTGCCACAGCAGCAGGCGTGGCGCTGCTGGGAACAGCCAAAAGGGCATCTGTCTGGGCTGCGAAGAGACGAGTCACACCGGCTCGAGGTCTCAGGCGGACACGGACGGTGTGATGAACCGGTCTCGGGGCTGGAAGGAGCTACCGACAAATCTGCTCACATCAAGAACACGCGCACAGACACACCTCAAAGTGCTGTTGGACAACTTCAGTAGTAAAACGAAATAGCACAAAATTGCATATTTCCGGCTCGATTTCCCTCACGCAAAATCCTACGGTCTCACCAGAGAAACAAAAACACAACGGCAGCTCAGCTAGCCCGACGCGACCTTCCGTCCACACTTCCCGCTCAGGCTGTAGGAACGTCTTTGCAAAACTATTGCGGTCGATTTCTACAATATTTTCAGTGTGTCTTAAAAAAAGCTAGAAACGTGCCTTTTTAAGGTACCTCTCCCGACGGGCAGCCAGGATCGGGGTGAAAGGACTCTAAGAAATAGTTCCAGGACATTCTGAATGTGGGCCAGAGATCAGGAGCCTTCGCACGTCAAAAGCGCTCACCTGAAGGCCACCGGCAGGCCCGCGCCGGGACCACGCACGGCACCTGAAAGGAGCCTGTGGGTCTAAAGTACAATCGGCCAACGACTGAGCTGCTCCCAGTGCTGCTGTCCTTGAGCTGTTGCTTCGTTACTTTGAAAGATTTTTTTTTCTGATTCTTTATTTTTAATTAAAAGGAGTATGATGGCACCTTTCATTTCCCACCCCACGCTCCCAACAAAAAAGAATACAATACGTACGAAAAAATTTTCCACTTGAAATTCGTACGTGTAGGGCTTCAAGGGGACGGAGAGCGGTCCACCGGAGGCCGGGGAGAATCCGACGGAGAAGCGGCAGCGCAGGGAAGCGGGCGGCTCCCGCGTCCACTTCAGCTCCCACACGAAGAACACCGACTGCCTGCTGTGGACGCGCTGCGGGGAGAGTCACGGTCACGGCGCGCACCGTCACGGGCACGCCCGCAGCGGCGCTGCGCCCCTCCCCTTCCGGCCGCCGCCGGAGCCCCGCCTCCTGCCCCCCTCCCCCCCAAAGACTGGGCCGAGTCAGTCCAAGGTTTCAATCTTCTGGGATTCCTGAAGCTTCGCGGCCTAGGGGTCCGTAACGGGGCTTAATGAACGTTTGTCAGTACACAGTACCTCATACACTTCCACACTGGGAAACGCCATCGACCAACGGAAAAGGACATCTGTACATTCAGGCCAACAGGCCAATGACTTTGCACTTAGGGTTAGCTTAGATGGCGGGC